>SNQJ01S0035762.1:236374-251435 GCA_010110895.2 Picea sitchensis
TCATCGATTGAATTGTTTTGTATAAGTCTTTACATACAGGTTTACCTAATTGTGAAGATTTATAAATTATATGATTGTTGTGATCTTTATGTCTTGTTTGTCCTGTAAATAAACTTAAAGAGCATTGCAGCTATCGTTTACGATAATCTTCTGGATGATTCAGAGTGGGTTTCCTCCCTCTGATCTGCTTAAACAGTCATTACACACAGGACAAATTTGGAGCGTTTCCAGGTCAGTTTGTTGTTTATTTGTTTAGTATATTTATTAGTATTTTAGTTAGATATATGTGTAGTTAGTATATTAGTCGTTTAGTTTTAGTTAGTTTTATTTCTTGTTCATAAAATCATAAAATCATAAAATCAACAAAAAATATCTTCTCTGTCTTAGGGCAGAATGAAAATGAGTTTTCCAGGTTTTATTTAAATCTGTATTTTGTGGATATTGTACATTTTGTGAATAAGTTATATTTCAGTTAGTAGTTAGGGTTAGTATAGTATTAGTTAGTAGTTTGTATATATAGAAATAGTAGATTAGTTAGTTTGTTTAATAGTTAGTTTTAATTAGATTAGTTAGCTTAGTTCGTTTTATTTATTGTTAGTTAGTTTAGTTTGTTTTAATTGTTTTTAGTTAGATTAGTTAGTTTAGATTAGTTTTCTCTTTGGTTTTCTTAGGACCTTAGATCGGCTAACGGAGCCGCTAAACCCGTCAGGGTGGTTCATCCAAAACAGCTTGGGTTATTAGACAACCCCAGACCGGTTCCACTCTCTCAGTTGACGGACGGTCAATTTCACCCGTCAACAATACCAAACATTTGAAATCCATTTTTCACCAATTCCAGGGAGAAAGACTTTCACTGAACCTTTTCCTTGAGGTATATGAGTTGTATCATCAGCTAAATAAATGAGATTTAGTTGAACATCTTTATAATTCCAAAAATTGTCTCTATGATAGTCATATGCTGAGTAGCCCCTGTGTCCAATATCCAATCATTTTCAAATGAATATACATGTTGAACTGTTGAAAAAACATATTCATATTGATCATCCTGGTAATCTTGATCTTCTACATATTGAGCTGATTATTGAGAATTTGAATTTGATGTGTGCTTAAACTTTGACAATTGATCATTGCTTGTAAGACAATTTGATGTAATGACCCATCTTTAAACATCTTTTACATCTTACTTGACTGAAATTTATGCCTCTTCCTGACTGTGAATTATTATTGGGAGGATTACTTTGAATTTTTTTTTTATTAAAATTGCTACGACCTCTACCTTGACCACAACCTCTGCCATGACCACGATTATAAGACTGATTTTGAAAATTTCCAAAATTTGATTTTCCTCTTCCTTTAGAACTTTAAGCTTTAGTGAAAAGAAGATCTTCCCCTGATTGTTTTTGTTTTCCAAAAGTTTTACTATGTTGAGCTAGTAAGTCACTAAGTGAATCAAAAGTCACAATTGATAACTTATCAGTTATTTGCAAAGTCTCAAGAAAATTCCTATAAGATGGAGGCAAGCCATTTATTACAATGGAGACTAGAAAACTATCTTAAAGTTTAGGAAAACCACCTTTGATAATTTCTTGATGAATGTAATTAATCCTTCAAATGTATTCTAATATGTCACCATTGTCTGCTAATCTTTGTTTAATAAATTTCATTTGTATATCAACTCTATGAGATGCAACATGAGTATCAAAAATCTTCTTTAACAGATTCCAAGCAGACCATGCATCTTTGGAATTCTCAATATTTACAAACATGTGTTCAGTTACAGAAGAACGTAGCAAAGCAAGTGATTTTTCATCTTTCAAATTCCATTTTGCTAAAGAAGTAGCATCGGTTGGCTTAGTTGGAGCAGTATCACCATCACAAATATCACGCCATAATTCATTATAGATCAAAGTGTTTTGCATGTGCCAACTCCAAGATTTGTAATTCTTGGGTCCATCTAACTTATTTGATTCTATGAATAGATTGATTAATTTAGACATGATGTTCGATGCAATATTTGCAAGTGAATAATCCACAAAAATCCAAAATAAAGACACAAGGCGCCAGAAAGAAAGAGTACATAATCTAGTAAAAAAAAGAGTACTTTTAAGGGCTTGGCCTTGAACCTTTAAAGTCTCGTTGGAAATGAAGTTTGAGAGAGTATTTTACTGGACTCTTCTCAACTTCTGAGCGTTCAAGACTACAATCAAATCTTTCAAAGTTTGACCCTTTTTAAAAGATAGATAGCCTTTTACAAGTAATAAAATGTGCCCCCCCCTTGAACTAAAGTCATCAATGACTTAAAAGATTACAACTCAAATGTCTAAAAATAAAAAAAATAAAATCTTTAATATGAAGATCAAAGTTTAAATTGTTATAACTCCACATCTTTATGTTAAAACAATTTTCAGTCCTTCATCCGGTCCTCAATACGGTCCTCAATATGAACAAAGATTTTACAATGATTTTTTATAATTTAATATCAGTTAAAAAACTATCCACCAAAATCACGCAGAAAGGGCTTCAAAACGAGGACACACAACAATCAAAGCACCTTAGATCGTGATGCACCTAAGATTTGATGGGAGAAGATCATGCTTCTCTGATTCGTGGCCTCTACTAGAAAAGGAGATTGTATTTCTTCAAAAACTCCTCGTCTACAACAATAGAGATGTCCAACATTTGCGGGATACCAGATCGAAAATACCAGATCCGCCTGCATCAAATATTGACTGCCTTTTAGATTTTATTTCTCTTACTCCCAGGAGTTTTCTTCTGTTTACTTGAAGGTCGATTTATCAGATCCGATCCAGATCGCAAGTGGATGTGTTGGGATTTCAACGATTATTTTTAGTGTATTTTCATATCACGAATATGCCATAGAAATTCATGAAATTCGTGATATCTTTTTATTGTCTCATATCTGTGTTCGCGATGGCAATGCAACAACAATAGTAAACCTCATATTCGCGTTCACCTCAGATCTGAAAATTTGTGAAATTCATGTTATGGTTATGGGCACAGAGAAAATCGCATCAAATATGAAAAACATTATTGCCTCAAATCTGCATTTGTGTTCTAGTTATGAGCCCACCACGTTCAGATTGACCCTCCTTTTTCAAACCCTAACACATTTCTCATGTCACCCAATACTCTTTGTTGAACCATGGGTTCAATGGGAAATTGTTTGACATTGGCCTTCCTATCCCTAGGTTCATAGCTTTCTGATGTTCCAATGTTGTTCGAATTGCCTCCATTAGCTCCTTGCATTGATTTGTTCTTTCATTGGTTTCATACATGAAACCTAATTAGGAGCTAATTATTTCAATGTCTACTTCAAAGATTTCTACATTTCCTACGGTAACAATCATTGTATTTTGTGGAACTTGTGTACTGGTAGAAATTCTCCTAAACCTCCTTTATGTCCACTTAATCTCTATGAAAAAACAATCATGGTTCGACAACATCTCCTCCTAGCAATTGCAAATCATGAAAGTTGATATATTGTCTATGATGTTTGTTGAAATCATCATGTAATCTACATATAATATAGTTGTGTTTGTTGCAATCCTATAGAGTCTCTTCATCAAAGTGTATGCCTTCCTTGTTGCCATCTAATGATTCCCCCTTCCTAATACCCTAGTATTTTGTTGACAATAGGGTGTGTGTTTTCTATAAACCTTTCCATTTAAAGGTTACTTGCTCTTCCATTGAATTCACGTACTAGCATTACATACCCTTTTTCTTCAAATTATCATGTGCTTTAGTAGGTGGTGATATGGCTCTTCACTGTTTAGTCCTTATCTCTTTTAAAACTCTAATTTGGAGGGGGGAAATAACATGTATTTGAGAAGGTGCTAGTGCTTCCTTATTGTATTTCGAACCAAAATGATTGATCATTTCTGTTGGTTTTCTTCAACTTTATGGTGTCTTGCAACTCCTCCATTATGATGCATGCAATGTCTCCATATCCTTTATGATTACTTGATCCTTGGTTTTGTGTTGACCATATTTATCCCTAAATTTCTTGACTTATATAGCCTTCATGTTCATGAGTCTCAAATGGTACTAAAATATCTCATTCTTTTGCTAGTGGCCCCAAACTACAACCTCTCCTCCAAAGGTAACCCCTGAAATTCCATGCCATTATTTTCAAATTGCCTTAGATCATCCTAGTTGTGTCTCCCTATTTTTGAATTTTTCCTTTTAACTCTTATATCTTAGATTTGTCATTCCAAAGGATGACCCACTTGTCTTGGTTTCTTACTTCCATCTCTAGGGCCCATTGTTTCCTTCCTTCCTCTTATTAGGCAGGTGTGATATCCTCACCAATGAACCATTTGGACCCCGTTATCCTCCTTCTTTATCATAATGTTGGAGCTCTACCCCATTCATTCTGAGGTGTGACATTCAACAATATTTCTTTACCTCTCCAACTTTGTGGTTTTTTCCCACCATTTCTATGGCTTATATTGGTCCTGGCCATCATATGACATCTCTCAAGGAGCCTATCAATGTCCCTATTGTGTCTTTATCCTCATTTTTTTCCTTCACTCCTTTGATTATAGTGTTCTCATCCTTGCAACTTTTTTACTTTTGTTCTTTCAATATGTTAGACCTCATCTCCTTGGGTGTAACCATGAGACAATTAAATGAAAATATAACCCTAGTAATAATAGGATAAGAGACTATGCATTATTATGAGAAAGTGCAAAATGAGAGGGGGAGGAGAATTCCCATGCACCCACATCAAATATATAGGTGGACATGGAGAAGGAAGAGGATCAAAATGTCCCTATAAGATCATTGACAATGGATAAGGTATCAATAAATTATCTTACGATGTCCTCAAGGGAGAGTCAAAGTTTGAGAGAGTTGGACCTCGAAACCTTGGGAGGAAGTCTAGAACAATTTTTCAATACTTTCCCGACACTCAAGGTAACATGAAAGAACTCGATGATGGAAAACTAGTGCCCTAGAGGGGAAGGGGTAGAAATTGGCCCATTCTAAAAACCAAGATGAGGTTTGTGATTAAATTGGACACTAGAACTACTCGAGAGCCTTGTGTGATTCATCTCCTAGTCGAAGGGTGAGAGCAAGAAGAGGTATGTGGTCTCATAGGATCTAGTGTTGGAAGTGTCATGGGTCTTTCCCTGTCGCTTACTACCACTAAAAAATGGTACAAAATAAATGTAAGAAGTGATATTCCTGACAAAGTATGTCTAAGGAGGTCCTTGTAATATTTGATATTTGTGTTCTAACACGTCCCTTGTAAAAATATATAGGAATCTTTGGTATAGATAAAGGAAGAAATTAGTGAGGAAACCCCTCAACTTCTAGTAAAGACAAGTGCATACGCACACAAACAAACTAAGAAAGAACCACAAGAAAGGTTAAATATTGAAGCAACCTGTCTTGGAAAAGCATAAAGACTAGGTAAAGTCACTAAGAATGAGAATAAATTGACTTGAGTAAATGTAAACTTTATTGAAAATAAATATGATATACTAACTAGAAGGTTTGATCTCAAAAGATTGGGATATTTATAAATGAGGATCTCATTCCAATAGATCAAGTTGAATTGAGGAAGGAAATTTAAAAGTTGAAAGAGGCTAAGAAATAAGGGATACGAGCAATAGAAAAGTAGTTAACAAGGACAAATACCGAAAAAAATACCAATAAATAAGGATCTAGTAAATATAGGATCCTCACTTGGAACTATTGGGGCTACCCATGGAAGAGGGTCCTAAGTTGAGTGTATTTATAAGATATTAATGTTATCTTGCTTGTGGAAACTTAGAGATATTATGAATCTCATGTCTCTAATATGGATGGATTTACTCCATGGTTAGTTTGAAATAAAGGATCTCCTTGTACAGGTTTTGGTGGCATAACTTGCTACATAAGACAACTCCTTACACCATGAATTAAGATTAGTAAGAAATATATTTTCAACCAATACATTTGGATGGAGATTTCAGACATCAAAACCATCATAGATCCATCTTAAGCCCAGATCTATCAACCACTGAGAGGGATAAAAAACAACCCATGTGCAAACCTCTCAATGCTGAAAATATTTGGATCGGTTAAGATGAATGTTTTTATCTTTTCATTTATCTTTATTTACTCTTTTTTTTTTTTCAATTAGATATCAAAGGCCAATCTTTTTCCCTTTTAGTTTATGCAGATTAACCATTTTACACATTTTATCCATATTGGGTTGTATATTTCACCCAGTTTCTCTTTATGTAAAAAAAATCTAGAAATCTATTATTTCACACTTATAAATTCTAACTTTTACAAGAAAAACAATTTGGATAAAAGTAGCCCTTTCAAAGGGTTAGAGCATTATATTTATTATCTAAGAAATGAAGGTAGAATTATTTTACTAGGAGACTTTAATCCTATAATTGAAAATAAACAAGATACATTCCTTAGCAACATATCCAATCATAATCCTTTGTTGTTAGAACAAGATCTTGATTTGATGGGAATTTACAAAATAACTTCTGAACATTTAGTTTAAAACTTGTTTGTTACAGAAGTTATAAAATTATGTAGTTGTCATGACCTAATAATTTGTATTAATGGTTTAAAGCAATGGTCAAATCTAAATCGAATCACTTGTATCCATGGTCTTGTCAATAATGTATTTGATTATGGTATATCAGACATAATGTTAATGAGTGAAATTCATAATATTAATTTTAGAGGATCATGACTGTGACTTAGATCATGCATCCTTAATTTTAATTGTAAACTTAGACCTTCACAAGAAGCTCAATAAAGATTTCCTTACTAGAAAAAAATCACTAGGTCATCTTAAGCAAAAACAAAATAGACTTTTTTTCTAAAGGATCCAACTAAGGGATTAAACCTTCTTATAAACGATCACACTAATGAGAAATTGTATCATAACTTTATAGTGAAACTTTAAACCTATATGAACAAGTATTATTGTTGGTGCATATGATGCATGCTAATGTTTACTTCAACATACTTGTTGTTCTCATCAGTGTTTTATGTACATTGAGTGAGTTAAGTGTGTGTAGATTTGTTTGGCTTTCTTTCCCTTGCTTTATGGAGAGATTCATGGCATGCATAACTTATGTTGATGTTTTCCATAACCCATAGAAGCAAGATTTTGTATTTGTATTTCATTTATTGTTTTATCTATAGAGTAGAGTTAGTGAGACAAAGATATGAGTTACAACATTATGTTATTTTCCCTCTAAATTATGTTCTTCTCTTTAGACTCTAGATCTTTGATTGTTCCATAGCCAAATCTAGTTATGTTCCATAACCATAGGTAATGTGGGTTTTCAACTTGGTTACGCAACCAAATCTCAAATGATATCAAAGCCTTGGACCATCTAAAGGAAAGTTTTGTTGTAGAAGTTTTTCTTCACATATCGAGTATGTTCTTCTCTTGCATTTGAAGATGATTTGGAGAATCAGAAATGCTGAAGAAAATTGGGTTCTAATGGAGGTTCATTCATAGTGTGAATTTCCAAATATGCCTTACTTAGATATCACTAGAAGATATCATCTCCTTGGCCAAGTGATCCACTGGATATTACTCTATGTGGTAACTCATATTACAACAAAAACCTAGTAGGTGAATCTAGGTGATTCTATACAGATGCTGGTGAATTTTTATGCATGATTTAGATCCATTTTCATAGCATTGAAGATCCTCCTCTATTGAGCTACATAATTTTTTGTTTTGTAGTAGTTCAAATTACTGCAACGTCATGGATCAAAGACGAGTTCTCTTCCTCACACCATTCAACTACAATGAGTGGAAATCTAAAACATTGATTTTTCTAAGAAGCAAATAGTTGTTTCATATAACAATGGGCACAAAAGTTGAATGAACACTTGTTGCAAAAAAATCCAAGTTGTCTAACAAATGTGATGAGACCTGTGAATTATTGTGTCTATGTATATCTCCTGGTCTTGTTTTCCACATTGAATTTATGAGAATTCACACTATCAAATATGGACTACACTAGGAGGATTATTTGGGAATTAGGGCATGTTAAGAGCACACCAACTGGAGAATGAGCTCATTATTTTAATCCCTGGAAGTTTTGACACCATCCAAAATTTCTTCACCAAGTTAAAAGCATTGAGATTGTAGCTCAAGAAATGAAATATTGAGAAAAAAGAAGAGTAGCTAGTCCATTCCATTCTTGCCAAATTGGACCTGACTACTCTATATTTGCTTCTACATTTCATGCCACCAAGGACACACTTGGAACCACATGAAATTTCCATGTCTTGATGAATTTAATGTTTCACTTACCAAGGAGTATTACAAACTTGTATAGATGGGAACTTTGAAGCCTTCAAAGGCACATTCCCTTGCTACCAATCAAGGCACAAAGTAGTTTAAGGCCTCAAACAATAGCAATCGAAAACTAAAAAATAGAGATAAGAAGGAGAAGGAGCAAATAAAGAAACATAAATCATCCAAAGTTGCTCATGATACTTCCCATTGAAAGGGTAACAAACCCAAGGCTGTGAGGGTCAAATGTGCTTATTGCAATGAACTCAGAAATAATGAACATAAGTGCATGAAGAAGAAACTTGATCATCTGACTCACATTCTTGAGTAAAATCACATCAAGGTTCCTAATTCAATCAAGCAACAGAATCTTCCAAGGCATAGGATAATAATAAGGGGAAGAAAAAGACATTGCTTGAGCACTTGTAGTAGTTTCATCTCCACCTTATTTGAGGATACTTGACTTAGTGCATCACACCACATGGATTCAACTCATGATGATTTTTCATATCTAGAGTCTTGGATAACGCCAACCATCTTGGTGGGGGATAATACTCCTATTGAGGTTTGTGGGAGAGGATCCATTGGCATGGATGACGAGACATTCCAAAATGTTCTTTGTGTGCCTTTGTTGTCAACCAATATCCTATCAATATACTAGATCACTCATTATGGCTCAGGCATGTGAGTTGATTTCACTCATGATTCCATGATTATTAGTGAGATAAAAAATGGTGTTACAGTTGCAGTGGGAAAAGACTATTATCAATCTCAGCTATATATTTTCTAAAACTTGGTTCCCACGTCTCCTTCTATTATTCTTCTCACTCATTTGGATGAGGTGAGCAGGTCGTGGCACAAGATATTTGGTCATCTCAATTATCACTACTTGCAATAGTTCTGTAAGGAGAGAATGGTTACAATTTTGCTAACAATTCACTTTTATGATGGTGTCTACTAGAGCTGCATATTTGGTAAGCAATTAGAGGAGAAATTTGACAAAAAACATGGAGAGCTTCACAGGTTATGGAGCTTGTTCACAATGATCTAATGGGTCAATTTCCTCAACCTTCTATGAGCAAGGCCAAATATACCTTGACCTTCATTGATGATTACTGAAGGTATACTTGGGTGTAACTTCTCTGGTAGAAATAAGAGGTCTTTTAGTACTTTCAATACTTCAAATCCCTTACTAAGAAATAGTTAGTATATGCCATCAAAACTTTGGGCACACACAATGGTGGGGAGTGTGTGAATAATCGCTTCGAGCAATTATGCACTTCATAAGGAATCAATCTATAATGTTTTGTCCCATACACTCCTTCACAAAATAGTGTGGAAAAATGGAAGAACAAATCTCTAAAGTAAATGGCCAATTGCAAGATACAGTTCAATCTCTTGCTCCAAATTTCTAGGTAGAAGTTACTAACTATGCATGTTATATCTAGAACAAAGCTCCTCATAAATAATTGAAGGGTGTCACTCCTTTTAAATCCTATAGTGATTGGAAACCTACAGTAAATCAATTTAGAGTGTTTGGTTCTTGATCACAGGCCACACTCTTGAAGAGAAACATAAGGCCATGGAGACTCAAATCCAACCTTGCATATTAGTAGGATATCTAAATGGTGTTAAGGGATACCAGATTCTACATCCCACCACTAATCATCTAATCATTATAATAAATGTTCATTTTGAGGAGGGATCTTCGAGTTACCCCCATGATACCTCTCATTATACAACCATACCAATCTCCACAAATGGATTCTCTACACAACGATGGTAATTATATACTTGGATTGATTTCTGATGAAAAAAGAAAAGTAGAGGAGAGAGACCAGAAGATAATGGAAGAAGAAGAGGAATATCAAAGAAAATAGGTAGAGAAAGAAAAGGAAAAGAAAGAATAATTCAAAGGAAAGATGAAAGATGAAGACAAGAAGAAATACAAAGTGGATGAGAAGAAGAAAATAGAATATGCATTGAAGAAGATTGTTTACGAGAGGAAGAAAAAGGAAGAAAAGGAAGCAAAGGCTCAGCATGATGCAGAACAAAATAAGAAGGTTGAGGAGGAGAAACAGATATGTGTTGCAGAAGCAGAGCAAAGAAAAAATAAAGAAGAAGAAGAGAAACACAAGGTTGTTGAGGTCAAAGAAAAGAAGAAGGTCGATGAATAAGCAGAAAAAGAAAGACAAAGGAAACTAAATGAGGCCAAAAATAGTCCAAAAACTCCGAGTGTAGGCATAGTTGAAATTATTCCCCAAGAGTGTACCCGTCTAATGGCGATACTTGGAAATTTCTCATTTTCCTCACATATAATAGAATTAGATGAAGTCGTAGTGGTAGTGGGAGAATATTACTACAACAACACAACCAAAGGGACATAGAAGAGGTAAAGAAAAAGGAAAAGGGTCGAGACAACTCTTAGCCAAGGGTAAACCAAAAGAACCATTGAATGGAGGGCATGACCAAACCCCAAATAAAATTCCATACATATTTCCTCTACTCTTAATGCATTTGCAAGGGAAAATGCCATGTCTGTATATGAGATAGTTACATCATTTAACACTTCATAGGACAAAATTGTTGAGCTGGAAGGAATGTTAAATACACAAAGAGATGACATCACTTGATATGGATTTATGAGCGAAATGAAATTTATAACAGACTGAATACAATAACACATAGATATGGAGAAAAATGACATATATCCAATGAACACTAACTTCTATTGAATAAATAAAATAGGTTGAAACTGTAAATTTGCAGAACTGAAAACAACTTGCTCAAATGGTGGTAGTTATCTCCGAGAAGAGATGTGGTTGCTACATGCATCCATCTGATAAGAATGATTACAATGAGGCTCCAGAGGCCTTTTTTAACATTACTCGTGAATTACAAAACCCTAGAAATCCAAAAACCTAACCCTAGGAGATGAAACACCAAAATTTATGTGGGCCCCGATGGGTAAGTTGGTACCTCAACTTCCCGGGATCGTAACTTTTGCATACGACCTCTGTTTTAGGTGCGTGATAGCCCGTTGGAAAGGTATTTTCGAGAAATACACATTATGTCATCAAACTCTAACTCCATATATAGTTTAACTTTGGAAAGTCAAAAAAACATTGTTTAGGGCCCCAAAACAGCCCTTGAAGCACAAAAAGATGTACTGACATGAAAATTTCCAAAATAAGTCAGTTGGATTAGGTGGGCAGCCACTAATATCCACCTGGAAGTTGTGTAGGGCTTCAGAAAACCCCGAAAGTGTAGAACCCACAATTACAAATAATTACAAAAGAACGTGTTGAACTAAAAACTGTCAAGAGGAGCGAGTTGGAATAGGTGGGTGGCCACCAATATCCACCTAGATCATCACTGTTGAATTTGAAAAGGCAACTAGTATAGTAGAAAATATCCACAAAGAGGAAATCAAAAAGGCTTTACAAACACAAAAGGATGAAATGAATGCAGAATTCAGGAATAAAGTCCACATAACTGAGAATCTGCATAAAGAATAACTAGAATCCCTCGAGTTGGTGCATTCTAAAGAGATAGAACAATTGAAAAACAACTATACACTAGATTTGACCAGCTTGCAGACAGAGCACATGGATGTCAACAAGTTCATTGAACATTTGAAGCATAAAATTCAAGGGCTAGAAAAAGATAAAGAGAGACTTGAGAAGACCCTAGAAGAAATTTAAACATGAGCTCTCATCCTAGAAGCCTTGAAGGCATAAGACACAATTGTTAATGAAGAGCTAAAATTGGATAAAAATAAATGTTTATGCATATTGACTGACATCCAAAGGAACATGGATTATCAGACAAGGATTGAAGCTCAGATGGAAGAAATAAGAGACAAATATCAAAAGGCTCAAGATGCCTTTGATAGAATTATGGATTGGCATAATGTATTGATCCATATTATTTTGAGAATGTCATGAAGACAAAAATATAACCCATATATAACAAGGAAATACAAAGAGATAATGCAGAGAACACAAAAATATAGTGAAAACCAACTTCTATTAATGAACAAGAGAGAAAAACATTGTAGAACAAAATCTGGCAGAATGGGGTAGCCTATCTCTGAAAAGAAAGAGATGTTTGACTACACTTCATTCACAACCCGATTTTACATCACACTCCATTGCATGCTTAAAGGGCCTCCTTCACCTCAATTATATATGAGAGAGTGAGAGGAGAACAATTCCCATGATGCACGTGGGATAAATTGGACTAAGTTTATAAAATTCCATAGGCATGTAAAACACTAGGACTTCCTAGGCGGTCACCCATCCCAGTACTACTCTATCTTGAGCACGCTTAACTGCGAAGTTCTATTGGGATCCAGTGCATTAACTCTATGATATAGGCATGTACATAATACCACTAGGAAATCATTACATGATGTCCGTAATTAACAAATGAAGATGACATTACATTCCATTCCCCATCAAAAGGGTGAATATCATGGTTTATCAAAACCACATGCTCAAAATGGTGATTCAGTGTAAAAGGTGGATGGCCACTGAGATCCATCTGTATCATTCCTCCCCCCTTAAGAAGAAATGCTCCCCATTGCGTCAAGTTCCCTTGGGAGACGGGGAGACTTAGGCTAAATCTGAAGCTTGGTGCATTGCTTGCCTTGCTGAATAAGTTATCTTGCTTAGCTTGTTTAAGGATGTCATGAACCTGTTGTTGGAGGGGTTGGAAACATTCAACCAATATAGCTGCATGATCTAGCTGAGTGTGGGAGGACTTTGTTGGTGAATATGCAACATGAAGAGTATGAAGGGTTCTATTATAACCTTATTTGATTGGGAAGTGTGGAGGCACCCCCGTAGGTGCAACAAGAACATCTTGGTACTCTTCTACAATCTTGTTGATCTACTTATGCTGGATAGAAATAAGGTCTTGGGATGAGGCTACAGTGGTTGCAATGTCCCTTTGTTCACCTTCTAATTGGATTGTGAAGAGGCCAAGCTTTGCAATATGAGAGATTACTTTGCGACATTATTTTGGTGGGATAATAGTTGAAACTACCTCTGGTATCTTGTATAATTGACCCCCCAAAGTAACAATGATGCTACAGGGTCGAGACTCATAAACATCATGATGCCTCCACATATATGGCTGGCATAATAGAACATCAAAGACATTCAGTGGGTAAACATCACACAATACCTCATCCTTGAAGGGATTGATGTTGTAGGACATGCGACATTGTTGGCTAACACGAAGATCTTGACCCTGGCAAAGCCACCCGATGTTGTATGGTTGCGGGTGTGGTGTTTTTGGAAAATCCAACTGCTTGACAACCTCTATTGAGATGATGTTATTTTGGCTTCCAATATCAACAATAAAATGCAGTGGGGTCCCCTTCACCCACATCTATGAATGGAAGAGTCACTCCCCTCCTCAGGATCCTCTTATGGTTGGATTGTTGCAGTTTTAACAATAGTAGTGGGTTTTGCATCAATGATATGTCTCCTTTTATTATTTTTTGAATCAAGGTCCAATTCGAGGTTCATCTCTTTGTCTTTGAGCTTGGCCACCAATGACTGTATTGAGCGACATTCATCAGTGTTGTGCCAAGGGTTTTTGTGGAACTCACACCACTTTTCGGTGTATTTCTTAGACTTCCCATTACCCTTCTTTTCCTACATCTGGAACTGGATCTCTTGAGGTTGACCTTCCTTGCTCTATCCTTCATTATGTGATTTAGAGTTTCCTTTACCATGCTTCTCCCACTTTCTCTGCGGCTTGAATTTCTACTCAATTTTGACTGCATATCAATAAGAATCTCCCAGTGAGGATATATCCAAGAAATCCATCTCTGTTTGGATGACCTTGTGTAGATCACTGCAGTACTTCAAAACCAGGTGCCTCTCGAAGTATTTGATACCTAGATTTGATTGCAAGGTATGAAAGATGTTGGTGTACTCTGACACTGTCTGGTCTCTTTTCCGATGCAGAGTTGTCCATCTGATGTATTGGTCATCATAGTTTTCGACAGGGTAGAAATCCTTCTTTAGGGCATATACAAAGTTTGTCCAAGTGGGTTCTCTCCCAAATAGTGTAGATTCATCTGCGATGTACCTCTCCCAGTAACCTTCCCACCAAGATCTGACATGGGGAAGGGATTTAAGGAGCACGGAGGTGATCTTTTCAATGTCAGAAAAAATTTGGACAGAGTAACAACCTTCTAGCAGATTCAACCATTTTTCTAGAGCATTTGCATCTATCCATCCTTCAAATAAGGGGATATCAAAATTGACTTGTACTTTGAAGGGTTTTGTACTTGCAAAATGGCTTCTTGTCGAAGATGGATCAACCACCGCCATCGATAGTCTTCGAAGGATCTGAGCAAAGTTGTCCATCATCGCGTTCCTTTGTCGCACGAGGGATTCCTTGAGAAACATCTTGAAAGGATCTACTACTTTGCAATATATCTTTTCTTCCTCCATGGGAGGTTGCTTGGGTTGGCAAGAGCAGTTGTCCTCAAGCAAAACTAACTCGAGACCCAACTCTCTATACTCTGACCTCGTCAGGGACCTGCTCTGAGAAACGACAAGGATCATCCCACTCTGATACCACTGATCTAGATTATTTTGAGAATGACATGAAGACAAAAATATAATTGATATATAACAAGGAAATGCAAAGAGATAATGTGGAGAACATAAAAATATAGTGAAAACCAACTTCTATTAATGAACAAGAGAGAAAAACATTGTAGAACAAAAACTGGCAGAATGAGGTAGC
>SNQJ01S0035763.1:0-13233 GCA_010110895.2 Picea sitchensis
AACCCAAATCGGGAGAAAACCACATAATGCTTTTTCTTATATGTCTTGAAGAATTACATTCATTGGAAGCACCAACTTCCTTTGTTTTCTAGCTGCAACTAGAAGGAGGCTCCAACCCCCTAGTTTCTCAGGATATAACCTGAGGAAATCTCCAACTCCCCAATTATCTGACTACAACCAGAAGGAGGCTACAACCCCCTATGTTCTCTGGCTACAACCGAAAGGTGGCTACAACAACCTGTCCTTGCCCCGTTCTGCCACCCTGAAGTAGAAGTAGAACGATGGAACCACTGTCAACCTGTCACTATGAGATATACCACTTTAAACATGTATCGATAAATATGAACCATGAATCAACCATGCATCAACCTGTAATCAACCTATGCCATAAACAAGTGCATCAACCATGCACCAACCTGTATCAAATAACCTGTAATCAACCTGTACCATAAAAAAATGCATCCAACCATGTACCAATTATGTACCAATCATGTGTCAACTACTCATCAACTATGACTCATCAATATGTACCAACATCATCAATTATACACCTCATGTATGTGCCAACTCATCAACTACTTGTCTCAACCATGTACTCAACATGTACCTCAACCAAAATCCTTCATCAATTTCATCATCCAAATAAGATTTGTAGCTCTGTAATAGACCTGGTATATATGATCACATTCCTGCAAACCTTCCTTATCTTCAACAATAGGAGACTATCATTTTCATCAAACTTTTCTTTAGTCTCACATGCCTAGTTTTGGATTAGTCAACAACCCTAACTTGAAGTAATTATAACTTTGTACCTGTAATGTATAAATATCTGAAACTGATACATAATGTTCTTCAGTGATTTTTATGAAATTCTTCTAGGTTTCATTACTTGAAACCTCTCATAAAAGGAGTTATAGCAAAAATGGCATACCTTTTTTGAATTCTGGCTTATTCTAGAGAGAGACCTTGTAGAGTGTTCCCCACACAGAATATTTGTTGAATTGATCTAAAACTATGACAAGGAATACTAAAGACTATAACCTAACCAACACATTTGATTTCACTAAATTTGGATCTGTTATAAATAAGTTATGACGTTTTTACTCAAAACACGTGTTTTTTTACTAGTTTCAAGACTAGCCACAAACCCTATTTCCACAGAGTGTAACTCCAAAAATACAATGACCCACAAGCTGAATTTTTTACCACAGATACTTGGATATGTTTTCTCAATGGCATAGCATATTCACGGTCTGAATCATTATATAAAAAATGTTATAGAGAAAATGGTGATATGACCTGTAAATAACATACCTTAGAAAGCACCATCAAAAGAATTTATCATTCCTTGCATTTCGACCTTCTTTTCTTCACCTTCCCTTAGAATTTCGGCTTAGATATACTTGGTTACCTTAGACACCTATATATATTCAATATGCTCAAGTTTAATTAAAATTAGAGAGCCTTGCATCTTATTTATACTCTCTAAGTAGCTTCCTTAAAAACATCTTCTAGGTCACTTGGCCCCACTTTCCTTATTTTAGGGTTAACCCACTTCTAATCTTTATTTTTAGGTTAACCCACTTCTAATCTATCCAATTCATGTAAATAAATTTATGTTGTATTCACTTTGAATTATAATACACTCATTACTTCACTTTATTATTTACCTTTTAAAATCTCTTAAACCACATTGACTACTTTGACCTTTTGGGGCTTCTAAATGACATATGAGGGTCCTCCAACTTCGTAAGGCCACAACTCTCAAATCGTGAAGAGTTATGTGACGTTCCACATACCACAAGAAATGGAATGACATTTAATATCCATATAGAATAGTATTATCTAAAAATATATCATAACTCATACTGTTATCCATCAAACAAACTTGGGTCCATTACCCAAACTTGGGGTCTCCGACTTCTCATGATCATAACTCTCTAACCGTGAGAAGTTATGTGACGTTCCACATACCACCAGAAATGCAATGACAATCACTATCCATATAGGATAGTTTACCTGACAAATTCATTGTCCTCGTCTCATTATTCCACAATTAATCATAGGTTCTCTTACTCCGCAAAGCGTCTTCCCGTGAGGGCTTTCACCATAAGGGGACCACTTTGGAGTTCATCCATATTTAGTTCTTATCAAACATGACAAGACAATAATGAGTCATCTTTACATCAAACAATCTTGGGTCCATTACCCAAACCTTTGTGTTGCAGGGTTTTCTTCAAGGGTTGATATCGATGACAACCAACCTTAATGAACACCTTAACCCTATTAGCCCCTATATCTTGATATCTAGACTGAAGATAGGCCAGAAACATTATGCCTCTAAGATAGAAGACAAAAAAAACTATCAAAATATCCATGTATGAAGTCAAACTGGAATGTGTTCAACATCATCATTCAAACGCTAGGGATGGTCATTATGGAGGCATAAGAAGTCCAATCTCATCACTGGTAGTATAGTCACATTGGGAAAGATTCTTTCATTCTATATAGAGGGCTCTAGAGTCTGAAGGATCCCAACTGACCAACAATTCCTTCATTTGCAATTCTATCAACAACCTTATTTGTTGTTTTCCTTACATGGGAGGGGATGATGACTTCGATCCGGGGGAGAAGAAATTTAATGTGTTCCATACATCCTTTGAACTTCCAATTAAAAGATGTTTTTCTAATGGGAGATCCCTATTGCATTCTTTTAATCATTCTAATGACAACCTGAGATCCCCCTTCAACTACAAGTTTGTGATAGCCTCTCTTATGTAAATGAGAAGGCATTTCTCAAAGGATTGCAATTATTTTGCGTTGTTGATGTCGATCCCACTGTTGTATGCATAAATCCATTGAAGGTC
The DNA here is from genome assembly GCA_010110895.2 of Picea sitchensis. Lineage (NCBI taxonomy): Eukaryota > Viridiplantae > Streptophyta > Pinopsida > Pinales > Pinaceae > Picea > Picea sitchensis. Next base: position 2,868 of record SNQJ01S0035763.1, read on the forward strand.
TCCTTGTGCATTTATGAAAGCTCCTCCAAGACTAGTGAGACCTAGGTTTCCTTTAAAGGCACCATCAAAATTGAGCTTTCTGGGATATGGGTTCAAAATGGAAACCAAGTGACCCTTTAATCAATGTATATTTCTAGGACCTATGGGAGCATAAGTATCACATTCACTATCCAAAGATTTGTGAAAATTTTATGATTCCTCTATATCTTTTACTATTTTTCTCCTTAGTACCATGTATGTCAGAGAAATCTATGGAAGTAGTAGGCAAAGTCAAAGACTGTTATGTGTTAGAAAAATGGACATACAACAAAATTTACAAGTCCATGAAAGTTCCACGTGTTTTCTCGAAGTTCATACCAGACAATCTAGTGTTACAACAAGTTGCATATCATACTTTGATCCATGGAGATGGGTAAATCATTGAAAAATATTTAAGAATCTTACTTGGCCACCAATGCTTTTTATTGTAGGGTCTAACAACTTCAAAACTGGAAAAGAGTAAAAGGTGGAAGAACACATTCTAACAACTTTCCATTTTTGGGAAGAGAGATTCCACATACATGATCCTCTAGGAGTTATCAAACAATACTACACAAATTGTAAATATATATGGGTGTATCAGAGTGAGACTTGGCAATAAGAAGAGTTTTACATGAGAGCCATAAATTATGATGAAATCATTTATAGAATGGGAGAGTGTTCTAAAGAAAAGAAAAATATATTGAAAAAGGAAAGGGATTAGAAGGAAGTCACAACTAAAGCAATTGTTGAAAAGGAGAAATTAGAGAAAAAAACTACAACCAAGGAATAAATTGATAAAGAAACAATAGAAAAAGAAGTTGAATTATTGAGATTTCAATAGGAATAAGAAGTTGCAACAAAACCAATAAAGGAAAAAGAGATGAAAATGAGACATGAAGAATTAGAACAATAAAAGATAATGAATCAAGATGAATAAAAAAGATAAAGAAAACAAGAGGAGGACTAGAAGGTTGAGGAGGAAGAACAAGTTATTGATCCAATGAACATTGGGATGATAGATACCACTCTAAACACTACTTTGAACAAAGGTCATTTTCCTCTAGGATTGGGCAAAGTCATTCCATATAAATTTGATAGAGTGGCTAGTGTTCTGAACTAAAAAATTGAAATAAATTAAAAAGAGAGAGAAATTAACTCCAAGCCTTGAGAAAGAGATAAGAATGAATGTGAATCCTATTCAAAGGGGAACTAAATAAATTGAGCACACAATATTAGGACAAGAAGTTTGGAGGAAAATTCCTAAGCCATATTCTCGACATTGTATTAATTTTAATGATGCAATATATAATACAATAATGAAACCACCTCAATCGCTCTCACATCGATACTTCATCGAGAGATAAGGTAGGTTGTTAGGGACCTAACCCCTCACGAAGGTAGAATATATATTTCCATGTAATAAAGGTCAATATTAATAATACCTGGTAGTAAGGAAGAATAAGTCAAATGTAAGAAGACCTAATAGAAGTTTCCTCTTCTAGAAGGATCTTCCTCTAGATTTTTCTTTTGATAGACATATTTAGTATAAATAGAAGTTGAGGGTATGAGAAATTTCTTCTTGGATATTATTGTAATAGAGCTCTTCTATGCTGGAGGTTTCCCCCTCAAAGAGGCAAGTGAACATTGCTCTCAGTAATCAAAGTGTTCTTTCTATTGTTATTTTGGTATTATTGTGGTGTTGTTATGGTTATATCGTTGTTTATCTGCCATTTCTAGCTAATTGTTTATGTTCTGCATACTATTTTATATATGGAATATTACAAGTGGTATCAAAGCACCTTCCTCAGTAGAAAATTGTGGGTTAATTTTTTTTCAGGGTAGAGATGTATTCGAGTGTCTTTAAGCTACAAAGATCTGTCGTTACGTGCATAAACTCACAGTCGCGGATTCATACATGCATGAAATACAAGTGGTACTTAAGTGCACATATATTGGCCACCCTTGTAACCCATGTTGGTACCCCTTCGAGTGGTAGCGCATTAGACAACACATGTATGCAGATCGACCTAGATCTCCTGAAGCCCTCCATAGATAAACTGACCGGCTACCTAATTGCTATAGTGCCACTGAGAACAACACTTGGGAATATAATCTATAGTACTTGTGAAGTCGAGTAGTACGGTTAAGGGCACGGTCTAGCCAACTTAGTTGGTGCCCTGAGATATTGGGTCGAGTACTACTGTTGGACCCCACACATATATTAGAGAACTATAGCACAGGGAAAAACCTTGTCGGTAGAACCTTTGAATACCCCAACCCTTGGGACAGAAACAAAATCTGAACAGGCAAGATCTATTGCCACACAATTGTGTCTCCTGCATTCGGGTTGCAAAATTACTACACATTTCTTCGTGTTAATCATTTGGAAATTTCATCACTGCAATATTCTTCAGATCGAAGTATAACTCCACAGAAGTAAAGAAAAATAATAATAACAAAAAAATAAATAAGTTTGGATCCTGTTGGCACCATTATTTTAGATCTACCCCATTGGATTTCTCTCTTCTTCCTTATCGCAATCATACCTATCATTTTTTAGCAAATTTTTCTCGTGGACCCGATCCCCTTCCAACACCCTTATTTGGGCTTTACCCAATTGGATTCAACTCGTCTCCCTGATTGTTGTGACACACTTCACCCATAAACCATTTTCTGTGTGGTCCCAACTACCCCTTTTCGTGTTCCCTCTTCATCATGGCCCACACCCATAGCCAAGACTTGGAAGCTCACTTCAATTCCTTGCACTCTAATTTCACAAAAACCCAACAAGAATTGACACAACTCAGTGCCAATATTTCCACCGTCAATAAAAACATGCATTCCTCCATCAACGCAAAAATAGAGGACCTCAAACAAGACCTCAAAGAAGACCTTCCTACCCAGTGTGAATCCTTCACTACGATGATCAGCGCCAAGATGCATATCCCTGCAGATCTTCCCTCATATGACCCAACTTTGCAAACCAAAATTGAAACTTCCTCTCATTCTCATAACTTTTAGCCCCATCATTTTCAGCATGACCTACACCTTTCACATGTGGATGTGAAAAAATTTGATGGATCGGATCCCACTGACTGGGTAACTCAAATGGAACATTATTTCTCTTTGTATGGCATTACTGATGAGTTGGCCAAACTCCAGTATGGTGTTCTCCATCTATATCAAGAACATTGGCAATGGTGGAAATGGGGAAAAAATGTATGCCAAGGGTATGTGGCTTGGACACACTTTTTGGCAAAGCTTTATGAACTCTTTGATACTGACACCAACCATTTAGGCCATTTGACAAAGTTGAAACAATCTGGCATAGGAGAAGACTTTATAACCGCTTTTGAGCAATTTTATTTCCATACATCTGGCATGTCTAATGTTTTTTTCTGAGAATGTTTTATCAGTGGCCTCAAGGATGATATTTGTGCCCATGTCCTCATGGATCGGCCTTAGAGTTGGGCGGATGCTACTAAATGAGCTAAGGAAGAACAATATGTTGTCTCTTCTCAAAACTAAAAACCCTCCTTTATTCCTCGCACTAAACCAGTCACTCCCACTTCTCCTTCTACTCCACTAAATATCTAGAAATTGACCAGGGCCGAAATGGCTGAACTCCAACTCAAAGGCCTTTGTTATAATTGTCATGAAAAATATTTTCCTAGGCACAAGTGTAAGGAAAAAAATATTTTTATGGCCATCTCGGAGATTGTTTCAAAAGATGATGTTGAGGCTCCCCTTGTGTCTGTGTCACCTGAACCCACTAATATGACCCCTCCCTCATACCCTCTCGAAGTAGAACTAGTCATTTCCCTAAATTCTCTCACTGGTTTCTCTTCTCCCCAAAATCTCAAGATAATTGGTTACATTAAGCATAGGAAGGTCATCATTCTTGTCAATAGTGGAAGCACCCATAATTTTATTCATTGCCGCATTTCCCACAAAAATAATTGCTATATACATGCCGTCAATAATTTTCAAAACATGATTTCCAATGGTGGGTCCATGAAATGTGGAGGGCGTTGTGAAAATGTGTGTCTCTAAATTGGTGAGTACCACATGAAATCTCATATGTTTGCTATTGAAATGGGCAGTTGTAACATTGTGTTGGGTGAAGAATGGATAAGGACTTTGGGTCTCATTCTCATGGATTTTAAGGAATTAACCATGCAATTCGACGAGGAGGGCCAACAATTTAAGTTCCAAAACATCACCTCCAATTCCCTGGAGATCATCAGCTCCCATCGAATGGAAAAGCTACTAAAAAAAGGTCATTCTGGGATTATTGCCCAATTCTATGCCATACAAGACACTAAGACACCCTCTGTTCCACATGACCTCCAATCCATCATCTCTAAATGTCAAGTAGTTGTTTCCACTCCCCAGGGACTCCCTCCTTCCCGTGGTGTTCATGATCATTCCATTGCCCTTGTCCTAGGAATCCTTCCTCCCAATATATGTACCTATCATCATCCCTTTTCCCCAAAAAATGAAATTGAGAAAATTGTTCAAGAATTGATCAACGTTGGTGATATCCACCGTAGTAAGAGACCCTACTCTTATCCTATGGTCATGGTCCTTAAGAACTAAGGTACTTGGTGCATGTGTCCTGACTTCCGCACCCTCAACAAACTCACCATTAAATACAAGTTTTCCACTCCTTTCATTGATGACCTCTTGGTTGAATTGAGTGGCGCCCGGTTCTTTACTAAACTTGATCTTCGTTCTGCCTACCACCAAATCCGTCTAAACAAGGAAGACATTCCTAATACTGCATTTAGAAATCATGAGGGCCAATATGAGTTTTTGGTCATGCCCTTTGGCTTGTGTAATGCTCCCTCCACTTTCCAAAGCCTCATGAATCACGTCTTCCGTCATTTTGTCTTAGTTTTCTTTGATGATATCCTCATCTATAGTAAAACCTAGAAAACCCATCTTTCTCATGTGGATCAAGTTCTCCATATACTCTCTTAGCACAAACTTTTCCTCAAACAATCTAAATGTTCTTTTGGTGCCTCAGAAGTCGAGTACTTGGGTCATCTTGTTGGAAAGGATGGTGTCAGGCTGGATCCTAAAAAGATTGAAGCTATGCAAGATTGAACTCACCTAAATACACTCAAAAGATTGCGTGGATTTATGGGTTTAACAGGTTATTATCACAATTTTTTCAGAATTATGGAAATATTGTGGCTACTCTCACTACTCTCCTTAAAAATAATTCTTTCACTTGGACTCGAGCAGTTGCTCAGGATTTTCAAACCTTGAAGATGACCATGTGCACCACTCCAGTCCCGTCCCTTCCTAATTTCAAAAAGACCTTTGTCATGGAATTTGATGCTTCCAGGAAAGGAATTGGTGTAGTCCTTATCCAAGAGGTTCGGCCTTTGGCCTTTACCAACAAACAATTGTCAGAAAGACGTTTGGGAAAATCAATCTATGAAAAGGAAATGTTGGTTATTATGCATGTCGTGGATCTTTGGCACCCTTATATATTGGGGCAACACTTCCAAATTAAGACAGATCATCAAAGCCTCAAGTATTTTCTGGAACAACGCCTTTCCTCCCAAAGAAACAAAAATGGGTGACTAAGCTCTTTGGATATGATTATGAGATCATTTACAAGAAATAAAAAGAAAATGTGGTTGTTGATGCACTTTCCAAAAAATATGAAGATGAAGGGTCTCTTTTTTCTCTCTACTTCATTACACTAGATTGGCTCCCAGCTGTTTTCCAGGAATGGCTACGATTCAAAATTTCACACCTGATACAACAATTGTATGACAATTCTCCAGTCTCCCCAAGGTAATCTTGGCTCAATGATGAGCTTTGATACAAAGGTCATTTTTATTCAAGTAAACAGTCAAAAATTAAATCCAAGGTACTTTTTGAGCTTCATGCTACACCCACCACTGGGCACTCCGGGTTTACCAAAACCTATGACCGGGTCAAACGTTATTTTTTTCGGGATGGTATGAAACAAGACGTTCACAATTTTGTGGCTGAATGTGTTGTTTTTCAACACTACAAGGGAGAAACGGTCAAATATCCTCGAACACTACAACTTCTTCTAATTCCACCTGCTATTTGGCAGGATATCTCTGGGGATTTTATTATAGGCTTACCTAAATAGGGCAATAAATCAGTCATCATGGTGGTCATTGATTGTCTTTCCAAGTATGCTCATTTCTTTGCTCTTCAACACCCATTTACAACTTCCATTGTGGCTCAAATTTTCATGGATCAAGTCTTCAGGCTTCATGGAATGCCCCATTCTATTGTTTTTGATAGCGACCCAACTTTCACCAGCAATTTTTGGCAAGAATTGTTCAAGCTACAAGGAACCCAATTGCATCTCAGCACATCTTATCATCCCAGGACTGATGGTCAAACTGAATTTGTCAACAAGTGTTTGGAAACATATTTGAGGTGTTTTGCATCGGAAATGCAAAATCAATGGGCTCAATGGTTACCACTAGTTGAATGGTGGTACAACACTTCTTACCATAGATCTACCTGCATGACTCCTTTTGAAGCGGTATATGGACAAACTCCACCTTCAATTATGTCATACTTTCTAGTTGTCTCGAAGGTCCAGGTGGTTGACCAAATGCTTACAGTTTGAGAGGCTATTCTCTATACCCTCAAAGAGAATTTGGTCATGTCCCAAAATCGCATGAAGCAACAAGCAGATCAAGGTCGCTCTGAACATCAATTTGTAGAAGGAGATCAAGTGTTTCTTTGACTGCAACCTTGCAAGAAAAATTCCCTCAAGGACGACCATTGTCAGAAATTGGCTCCCAAAATTTATGGTCCTCATACCGTTCTCAAGCGTGTGGGACATGTAGCATATCAGTTAGCTTTTACAAGTCATTCTGCGCTTCATCTTGTTTTTCACGTTTCCTTCTTAAAGAAGGTGATTGGAACTAAGTGTCAAACTCAAACCAACCTTCCTAAGTTGGATGAAGAATGCTCCATTTTGCTACCACCACAAGAAGTCTTGGAACAGCGTGAGCATCTTCCGTGTCAGTGAACCATCAAGAAAGTGTTAGTCTAATGGAAATATACAACTCCAGCAGATGCCACTTGGGAACCAACTACCATTCTACAACAATTTCGGCATCTCAAGCCTTGAGGACAAGGTTGTTTTTAAGGGGGAGGACATGTTAGGGACCTAACCCCTCACATAAGTAGAACAATATATTTCCATGCAATAAGGTTCAATATTAATAAGGCCTAGCAATAATAAAGAATAAGTCAAATGTAAGAAGACCTAATACAAGTTTCCATTTCTAGAAGGATCTTCCTCTAGATTGTTCTTTTGATAGACATATTTAGTATAAATAGGAGTTGAGGGTATGATAAGTTTTATCTTGGATATTATTGCAATAGAGCTATGCTCTACTAGAGGTTTCCCCCTCGAAGAGGCAAGTGAACATTGCTCTCAGTAATCAAAGTGCTCTTTCTGGTGTTATTCTAGTATTAGTTTGGTATTATTTTGGTGTTGTTATAGTTATATCGTTGTTTATCTACCATTTCTAGCTAATTATTTATGTTTTTCATACTATTTTATATCTGGAATATTACATAGGAGGATGCAATATAGGAATCTAGAAACAAACTTAGGATAAAGACTATATCCTTAAATGTGAAATACATTAAGGTGGTATACTAGGACTTGATGATTGTGTATGAGTAAGAGGATAACATCCACCCCCCCGATGCTCAATCATAAGTTCAAACAATAATATCAGTAATGCAAAATGAAATCGTATCATCTCCAAGTCTCCATATTGAAACTCCTGAGATGAAACTCAATGAAAAACTACCTCAAAAACCACCAAATATGGATGCTGAGAAATCCCATTGTTTAGTGATGTGAGTTGTAATTTCTGTAATTTTCTAACTAATGTGAACTCCAATACGATGAGAGTGAACCAAGAGAAGTGAATCAACTGCAAGTCCGAATCATCCCCAAAAATTCTTGACAACTCAATAAAATGCCAAGATGCAATCCAGAAGGATCCAACTGTCCTCCACTAGGTCGAATGACCATCCAAGTAAACAAAACTTCCACATCATTGCTCTCAAAATCAACATCCTTTTGTAAGATTCAATTGCAATTCATTGAACCATAATTCTGCCAATGTCTTCCATCTATAGATTGTATTTTCCCATCTGACAAATTTGATGTATGTCTAGCATATTTGTTGTTGAAACATTCAGTTGACAACCATATTCAATTCCATCATTAATTCCCCCTTTTGTCAGCTTAAAGGAGAGATCACAAGTGGTTTCACAAACCATCTTCACTGGATTTTTAAAACTCTCACCCTTAAGGTGCATAAGAGTAACATCATTGTACTCTCCCCTCTAGGCTCAAGATAGTACCATAGTTATTCTATTTGTGTACAACACAAAGTGGGCACTTGGAAAAAACCATATGTTATCTCAGCCTATGAGGGCCATGTTTAAAAGATATGCCATAAGGGGACCACTTTGGACTTATATACCCTTATGTTAGGTACAAAAGGCTATGTGCTATAAGATTGGCCTTTACTCGAGATTGAATTCTACAATAAGGATTATATAAGCTCTTGGTTGTGGATGGCGACTGCGAAGGATCAATCCACTCATAGTGAATCTTCAATCTTCCAGATTTCTTCAGTGTTGAACATATTCCTAAAGAATGGTTATGCTTGCCAAAATTCTCGGAAGGATGGAGATCAAAACATTGATTCTCCATGTGACCAACTCGATTACATTGTTGACACTTATCATTCTGTTGTTCAACTAGAACAAGTGAATTTGAATCTTCTTGAAGAAATCCAATACTTTAAAAATGGATTGGTCTGGAATAATTGAGAATATAAAGGTAACTTCCTTGTCATATCCAAGTCCCGTTCTATGTATTTTATAGTTTATTTCTTTCCAAGGTCTGATGATGGGCTTGGAAAACGTATTATGAACACGTTTCTTTGATATATGTGAAATTTTATTTATTGCATGTCGTTGCATTGTTGAAATGTTTTCTTCACTAAACTCAAAAGAAAAATATTGAAATGTAGGTTCAAGAATAATTTCATCTTTGTTGGCATGTGGAGTTATCTTACTGAGTTGCTCCTTCACTGACCATTGAGAAAAGCCATCATCATCATAGAGAGGATTGTTCTAAACGAAAACTAGTTCAAAACACTTCATTGGTTGTTGACTTTTTAGATCTATCAACTCATCATTTTGTAGCTAGGATTTCAATTGCAACAGATGAATTTTTGTTTGCATGACTCACAAACATGTGATAACATTTTCCAATGTTTCACTGGTCAATATGACTGCATTGTTCATAGTTGTTTCTAACAAAGTTTCCAATAAGGAAATGAACTCCATGATTTTATCCATCACGGTCGCACTTGCTTGAACTTTCTTTCTTGAATTTTTCTTTCTTAAATTCGCTTTCTTGAATTTGTTTTCAGGGACTCACTTGCTTATACTTTCACGCTCGCTTGATTTTGATTCCAGGAAGTTGAGGGTGTCATATACTACTGGAAATGCACCCCAACTCGTGATTATTACAATGATTTGATTTTCACCACTCAACCATGTCAAATTTTGACTCAAAATTACAATGAATCTTAGGTGTCGGGCTCAACCGGGAACACACCCAATTACAAAGTCAACTTGCTTACAAAAGGACTATTTGTAAGTTAGAATTATTTTTTATTTCAAAGTTGAATTGATATTTATATTTTAATGCTTTGATCCCTTGAATATTAGCTTGAATCCTCCATTACTAACGTGATTCACAATTTTAATCCTTGAAAATTCTTTGTATGTGCTTCATTTGTAGGTGCATTTGAATGACATTTAATTGTTCTTGAATTCCATTTGTGTTTCTTTAAATGATAACTTCAATTGATTATGTCAAACTAGACAATAACATAAGCCTTCATGAAAAATTCACCATTACACACAACCCAACCCAAGGTGTTTCTAAAATCCCCTTATTCAAATTTCTAACAAATCTAAAACACAATTACTAATGCAAAAAAGAAACAGTTTTATTATAATTTTTACAACTTACAATATAACACTAAACAACATAATAAACCATTCTCTTTGGAAATGAGAATGTTATTTGTGTTCAATGTCATCCCCAAAAAAACTTTTATAGTCCTCTAAATATAAACCTTAAGTAATTTATTTATTCACTTTATTTCTTCATAAACTTGAAGAAATTATGCCACTATGCCATCACATCAAAATCTCCCTCCTCCTCGTGGACTTAATGAACTGCATATTTGAAGGAGGACTTAGTGATCCCTATGTCGATGTGATTTGA
>SNQJ01S0035763.1:15745-35041 GCA_010110895.2 Picea sitchensis
TTTATTTATTCACTTTATTTCTTCATAAACTTGAAGAAATTATGCCACTATGCCATCACATCAAAATCTCCCTCCTCCTCGTGGACTTAATGAACTGCATATTTGAAGGAGGACTTAGTGATCCCTATGTCGATGTGATTTGACTATTTGTCCTCAATTTGATCTCCAACGTTTGAAATTCAACACACTTAATTTCTGTATTGGAGCGATTTGAATCATTTGTGTTAATTCTTGGAACTCCAACACTTGAAATTCGATACATTTAATGTTACATCAACAACTGTGCAACAGATTCATCGTCCAAGGTGCAACAGAGCCGATCTGAGTCGTGAGATAGGCTGAGATCATCGATATCGTCCCATCGTGATTTCCAACACGCAACAAGGATGCCACATCCTTTCTGGAGGGCGATCTCTGTGCTCGATTCTTTGATATCAGTGGCCTAATCCAAGAATACGCAGATTTACCATCATGATTCCATGACACATAAGAGAAATCATGTGGGTTACTTCTACCTATCAGAGATCTGGTGTGTGGTCGTGGCCGTGGGGTTCCAGCTATGCATTTTGATTCACCGATTCAGAAGGATTGGTGCTTACCAATACTGCCAAGGGGATAGAGGGATCCGCGACCTTTGAGGAGATTCTTATGGTGGATCTAATCGGTCACATTTATTTCCTGCTGGATCTAATAGTCGATGGAGAGAGTGATCTAGAAGAGTTTCTACAACATCTAAATATTCTAGATCCGTGAGACGAAGCAACTCCCACTTCACCACTATTCTTATTGTTGAGTTTCATGTGCAGGTTGCTTTAGATATGTATAAATCACTAGTGAATTGCATCTATATTTGAATATTCATAGTGTCCGGGTCTCTCAAGCAAATCTTCAAGGAGGTGAATTCGTGTGCAAGTCGCTAGAAAAAATTCGTTGGATGCAGATCATAGAGTATTGAAAATGTTGCTTTGTTTTATTATTATGATGCACAGATCCGTGGAGATTACTCTATTGGTGATGATGAATCCATGGTGACAGGTTTCCGGACAGAAATCTCAAATCACTTGAATTGCTGGATTGATAGAACTTTTTTGGAAAATCAAAGACATTGCATAAAATGGCTTTCAAACTCATATACTTTCATAGTTATTCTATGCATCAGATTTTCTTTAATATACCTTGAAGATAACCAACATTCATGGTAAAAAAGAGATGAGGGATACAACACCGACAACCAAAATGTTTTTTTAGAGTTCTTGAAGTGAGACCCAATTACTTTCGAAATTAAAGCCAAGACAACAAGTACAATTGCCAAGACATCGAGTCCAATTGCCGATATAGATGTTGGCTCTCTACCGATTCACATTTCATTTTATTTCATTTTCTAAGAAATATACATTCATGTCATTGAGATCCATGGTTTCATATCACAGTTCGGATTCGTGATGTCTATCCAAATCAGCAACAAGTTCTCATCTTTCGCTACATCTCACCTTTCATGAACACTACCATGAAGAAGCTATGAGGCTCAAAGAACATAAGAGCTTTGATACTAATTGAAGAAATTGAGTACACAATATCACTACAAGAAGTTTGGTAGAAAAGGCCTAAGCCATATTCTAGACATTGTATTCATTTTAATGATACAATATATAATATAATAATGAAACCACCCCAATTACTCTAGAAACACACTTAGGATAAAAATTGTACTCTTAAATGTGAAATACCTTGAGGTATACTAGGACTTCATGATTATATATGAGTAAGAGGCTAACACAAACCTCCTTTTACAATATAAAAAATGCACAAGATTCAAGATGATTCTAAACATAGGTCTCCTTAGTATATATATATATATATATATAGAAGCCAAATGGCGTAATTACATTTAAAGGGTCTAGATGACAACACTAATGTAACAATAGAAATATAATAATTCAATATCTAGGGATTTCCTCAACATTTGATTAGCCATGGATATTTCTACACCAAGAACTCATCTTCCCATATCACCTCTTCTACTAGTAGGTTCTTCCACTTGATGAAGTACTCAGTAATTTCTTAATTTCATAGTTACTTAATCCTTGTTTCAAGGATTGTTTCTCGTTCATGTATGATTTTCCCTTCTTCATTTATTTCTAGTAAAATATTTTGAATTAGGATATTGTCACTGATTGCCTTCTTTAAAAAAGAAACATAGAAGACTAAATGTACACGTGAAGATGTAGGAAACTGCAATTTGTAATCCATTCTTCCTTTGCGACACCTTATAGGGACCATAATAATTGGGTGCTAATTTGTTTTCCTTCTTTTATTTCTTGAGGGACATCTGTTTGTATGTTTGTATCCTTAGAAATTACAAATTCCCCACTTCAAATTCCATTTCATTGCAATGTTCATTTGCTTGTTGTTTCATCCTATTTTGTGTTGTAACCAAATTGTCCTTCAATAGTTTGAGAACCTCTTGTTGGTGCTCTATGTGGTCCTCTGCTACTTGAACCTTGTCCTCCGCTACTTGAACCTTGACTTTCCCTCTCAAGGGTGATATGATGTATGGAATATGATATCCATAAAGTGACATAAATAGGGAAATTTATATGAAGTATGGAAGGAAATGTTGTACCACCATTCTAGCAAGTGGAATCCACTTGACCCATTTTGTTCCTTTGTTATATCAAAATAATGAATATACCCTTCTAGACATTTTTTTAAAATACTTCATTTTTCCCATAGGATTGAGGGATGGTAAGAAGAGTTGTGAAACCCAATTGAGTACCCAAACAAGTAGTAAAAATAGTTTAGTCCCAATATTTCTAGTAAAAATTAGATTTATATCACTTACAATAATCTTGGGATTTCCATGCACTTTAACTATTTCAAGGAATGTTGTGGGATATCCTAATTTGCTTTTAAAAGGATGAGAAAGAGAGAGAGAAAAATAGTAAACTCTTTGTGAGTCAAACCACTACTACCATAATTTCATTATTTACTTTTGACTTTGGTGGTTGACCCATAATAAAATCCATTGAAAAAAAAAAAAAAAAAAAACCTCTCTCCTCCTAATGTTGACTTGGTACAACTAATGGTTGTGGTGGATAATTTGGGTTCTGATTCTCTATCCCTATTCTCTCTTTGGAAACCACACATTCAACCACAAAATTTTGAACATCATTTTAATAATTCTTCCCAAACAAAATCTTTCTTGATCATGCGTTAAGTTTTCAACAACCCTCGATGTCCTCCAATAGCAGAAGTGTGCAATTTCAAAAGGACCTTTCATTTGAGTTGGGAATTCTTACACAACCTAGGCTATCTTGATACCAAAGTAAATCAATATTCCACATAAATTTATCTAATTGAAAAAACTTTACAATAATTTAAGATAAATTTTATTCCTTGCAATAAAATTTCCAATGCCATGTCCCATATACTCATCCATGTCCTAAGGCATCACACTCCACAATAAAGGTTTTTGTGAAGTTGGGCATGGAAATGACATGAGTTGTACACATAGCCTCCTTAAGTTTTTAAAAATATTTGGTTGCTTCTTGAGTCCAAGAAAATTCCTCCTTTTTTAATTATGATATTAGAGGTGCTACTATTTGACCACAATTCTTGACAAATTTACGGTAATATCCCATCAATACTAAGAATCCTCTAAGATTATTCAAGGTTTTGGGAACCGTCCATTCCATCATAGCTTTAATTTTTTAGGGCCCACTTTGACACCTTCATGAGATACAATATGACCCAAATATTCCACTTCTTGAACCCCAAAGGCATAGTTCGAAGGCATTGCAAATAGTTGTTTCTCTTCCAATAGTTTTAAGACCATGCCAACATGTTGTGCATGCTCTTCCCAATATTTTTTGTAGATTAGTATATAATCAAAAAATACTAATACAAATTTTCTAAGGAAGGGTTTAAAAACATAATTCATCAAGGTTTGAAATGTTGAAGGTGCATTAGTAAGTCCAAATGGCATCACCAAAAACTCATAATGACCTTCATATGTTCTAAACGATTTTTTGGGTTGTCTTCTTGCTTCATTTTGATTTGATGATCTCTAAAATGGAGATCCAACATAGTAAATCAAATTTATCCGTGCAATTCATCTAATAATTCATCAATCATAGGAATATGAAACTTAACTTTAATGGTCGTCTTGTCGATATGCCTATAATCTAGGAACATATTCCATGAACCTTCCTTTTTTTAATCATCACTAAGGGTGAAGATATCGAACTTTGGCTAGTTTGAATGATTCCAATCTCTAACATTTCTTAAGTCATATGCTCAAACTCGATCGTTTGTGCATATGGGTACCTATAAGGCCTAATGTTAGGTGGTAAACTTTCAAGTTTCAAATGAACAACATGGTCATGATCTCGAGTAGGTGGAAGAATCTTAAACATCTCTCAAAATAATTTATAGTGAATGTCAATAACTTTTTGGAGATCCACCGGAATAGAGGATACAGATGTTTGGACATCTAGTGAGCATAATTGTTAAATTATACCTAGGTGTCCATTTTTGAGTAATTGTTTCATGTTGTTAGAGTTTACCACTTTAGAGGGTTTCCCTTATATACCTATAAGTTTAATTTCCTTTCCCTCTAAGGAAAACATCATGAAAAGTTCCTAAGAATTAAGAGCTAATATTCTCAATGATTGTACCCATTGCAACCCTAATCCAACATTAGCACCACCCATTTGGATTAAAATCATGGGATTATCTAATAAATTTGTCCCCATATTGAGATTAATTCTATGGCGCTTCCCTATGGTTCCTCCATTTGAAATCATTACTTGAAGCTTCGGTGCTAGAAATAGAAATAAAACAAGAAGCTTCACTAATTTGCAATTAATGAAGCTATGGGTACTACCAAAATGAATCAACAATTTTACCTTTTTATTTTTGATATATCCTTCTATATTGAGGTTTTACGAAGAACTAATTCCAACCAATGCATGACAATATATGGTTGGAGTAGTCTCTTCTAGTTCTATATCTTGCAATTATTTCAATTCTTGATATTCCTTCTCTTCATAGTCTATGTAGAATCATTTATTCTCACTGGATTTATTCCCCTTACTATATTTGTTGTAACAATTTAAATATAGTCCCTTTTCTCTTCTTAAATTCATGTTATAAGGTGTCAACCTTGTAGGTTGATGGAGGTTAGGAAAGCGAGCATGGTACTCTCTATAGTTTCAAGTGGTCACTCTTATAGTATCCTTATTTTTTCTTTAAACTTTCCTTGTCACTCTAAAATAATACTCTATGGATTTAGGTTTGAAGAGAACACCTCATGTTTAAATATCTGCTTTAAAGTGACTATAAAGAGATCTAACAAAATATCCCCTGGAATATTCTTTTCCGTGAGACTTAATTTTTAGAATTGTCGAATGTGCTATGTGATTGTACCTCTGTGCTATAGATTTATCAATCGACTAAAGAATGCATTTCTCTTAATATCCCCATAATGTGCTATCAACTCATCCATAAAACTGGACCAAGAGACAATTTTAGGACTAGTAAAAAACCTTAATTTACACATGTTATAAATCCAAAAGTGTAGTGAAAAAAAATTGAAATTTCAACCAAAAGTACTTAGTTATTTTATCTCAGTCTTCCATAAATTTCACTATATGAAACTTTCCCAAAACAATTATAGAAAAAATTCCAAGGTGAATCGTTTGAAGGAGAAAAACCTTGGGATTGTAGGCTCTGAAACCAAATGTTATGCACAAAACAAAATAGCATAAAAATAGAGAGACATAAGTAAATTCATTCCTTGAGAAATATATAAGAATGAATGTCGAACCTTTTTTAGGGGGAAACCTCCTTTTTATAGTAGAACAAATGTACAAGATCAAATGATTCTAAAACTAGGTCTGCTTATTATATATATATGAGACAAAGGGTACAATTACAATTAAAGAGTCTACATGAAAACACTAATATAATAATAGAAATATAATAACACAATATATAGGGTTTTACACGGGGCTTTGTCTAGGTCTTAACAACTAGTCTCAATTCCTTCACTTTTGATAACAAAAAATGAAGAATTGTAAGGAAAAATCACAAGAAGTTTTCCATTATAGGTGTTCTAGTGCTCTCTATGACCACAAACATTGTAGTTATTATGGATTACAGGAAACACTCCATATTTGTATCCTTAATTGGGGTAGAATTCACATAGAGCAAGTGAATACAATTTACTAACTTGCAAGTGACCACAACTTATTAATAAAATAAATACCATTTATTTATATAATAATTAACAATGTGAAATGTGATTTACCAATGGATGCAATTTATTAAGCAAATGTAATTTAACAATTTATAAATAATTGTATTAATTAATTGTAGTATTTCCTTGAAGATGTTTTTTAATTTAAGAAATAAAAAGAAAAATGTTGTAGTCATAGAACTAAATAGAAAAAATCATAACAACCAACAAGATGCAACTAATTTTACCAGCTACTAGCAAATAGCAATCTGGTTCAAGTGTTAATGGGAAACAAATTAGGGGACACAAATGTGCACCCAAACAATTGTCTTAATGAAATATTGAAATCCCCCTAGCTTTCAATAACTATGACTATACTAGGGTTCTACAATTACCTCCTTTTTCAACTCTAAATCTCTATAACACCTCCTAAACACCCCCTCAAGGAACATAGAAAACAAATGAAGAATGAAACCCCCAACTAGTTGTCTCTTTCTTCTTAAGAACCACACCCAAGGCACACAATTCAAACACAAGATATAATATTTTATTTGCATAAAGACTTCCACTTACCACTCTATTTTGTTAACTTAATTAATATTTAATTAATTTTTACACATATTATTAATATTTTATATTTCTAAATAATTTATTTTCTCTTGTATTTTTATATAAGCACAAAATATTCACTTTAAATAAACATAATGTTCATTCACTCAAAATTCACATATTATTATACTAGTAATATTGTGCAAATGTGGGCATTACGTGTATGGCCATTGTGAGTAAATTTTACACTTGCACTGCGAAAAAAAATACTAACCTACTCTTAATTATATTTACAGAAATACCTAATATGCAACATGAACCCACAATTATTCATCAGGTCATGTCATTCATAGGGTTCACCTCCTTTCTTCATCTTCCATACTCTTTCAAAATCATACCATTCATAGCCACTGGGTTATTCCCCTTGTTCCTCGATTGATTCTTCTATCCTTGGCATAGTTTCCTATATTTCAACATCATATCCTATGACCATGTGTGACTGTAATAGGGATATAAAATTCTAGAATCATAGCTTTAAGAGAGCTCATATATAAGAATATCCATACAACCAATGTTTTGCATCTATACGGATTTTTTTCCCACACAACTTATCTTGAAATATGCCCTAACCCCAAGTATATGGAAGGTACATAAATCCTAGGCATATCAAAAGTGTGACCCCATCACATAATAAGTAATTCACCGCTTTTCATATCAAAAGGTACACTTACCCCATACATCTAAAAGGTATGCTAACCCTAGGCATCTAAAAAGGATAGGCCCATCCCCTCACCATCTGTGTAACCCCATGCATTAAAAGTGCATCATCATAGATCTGGGGAGTGTGAGTATAAGTCCAATCATCTCCCAAAATTTCATTATCTCGAAAGGTAAAAGAATTGTTGGTATATAACTATTGATTTAGTTTGTCACTAATCCATAATATATATATGTTTCATTTATAGGTATGGACTTCATTGAGATTTTTATTAAGTCTACCCTCTAGGTCCATGGGTGGTTCTCCTATCTAGGGCCCATTCATATCATAAAAGATCAAAGCATTAGATATAACATGTATCAGTCCTTGTCACTTTATGACCAAAATGTAATTATCAGATGGTGTCAACCACATGTCATCATATAATTAACATCTACTAAGTGCCAACTAGAGTATAATTTATCTAATTCATTTTCATAATTATCTCATTATGAACCTACATAATCATAATTCAAGTATAAGGATAGATCCTACATGTATCATTCATCATGATAAATGCATTATTTAATATAGGGAAAACATATTTTCAATGCATCATATTATTCCAAAACATGATAGTCCTCACTTAACATAACATGCATGGAAATATGATGATTGATAATGCATAAATACATAAGCAAATGAGAAATAAAGATATTGTTTTACCATACAAAAATACCCGCATTCCAAAAAATACCAATCTAGTATATCAATTTATTCCTACTAGGTTCATATGTCTTGGTTGATTATGGAAACGATGGAACACTACATATGTTCCCATTTCAAGAAATTTCATCCCAAAAGTTACATTTACTCTAAAAGGTAAGGTTAGTCCCAAAACATAACATATGTGTCCTCCAAGTAATATCAATCTAGTATATCAATTTATTCCTACTAGGTTCATATGTCTTGGTTGATTATGGAAACGATGGAACACTACATATGTTCCCATTTCAAGAAATTTCATCCCAAAAGTTACATTTACTCTAAAAGGTAAGGTTAGTCCCAAAACATAACATATGTGTCCTCCAAGTTAGTACACCTTGTGCTATATTGGTCCTGCCAGTCTTCACATACTAAACCAAGAATTTCTTGAGATAACGAACCCTCTTGTCCAGTGTATTGAGTGGTTAGACCTATAAGATTAAATCCTTGGAAACATTCAAATCCTCCCATTTTAACACATGTGAAGTATTAGGACTGCCAAAATATAGAAATAGATAATCCTATGCCAAAATATTTAAACAAAGAAATAGTCTAATCAAGCACGGAAATCAAATCCCTTACCAAAATCACTGAGGAGTAAGAAACATAATGACTATTTTATACGTCCTTAAAAAAATATAGAAAATGTGTGTAATATATGATACCATCACCCTTTATTTCTGTAGGTTCACATAAGAATGTGATATTGATTATAGAATTGGAATATTTTCTATTTGGTTAAAAAAAAACATCCTAGAACGCAAAGGAAGTATCTTAATTTTTTCGATAGAGATGATTAATTTAAAAATAGGTCAAAATTTTATCAATCGCAACCAAATGCATTAGATTTATTGGAATTATGTCTTAGCAAATTTCAATTTAAGTTGGAATTTGTTCAACCAAAAGTGAAAGGTGAAAGTGATGGTATGGATTTATTTACTAAATTTCATGGATTGGATTAAAGGAAAAAAATTATTGAAAAGAAATAATTTGTTTTCAATTTTTTAATAAATGTACTGAAGATAATGATGGTAAACATGTCAAAAACTTGCAAACATTGTGGGGTGAATTTGGAGATGAATTTTTTTAATGAAAGACAACAATGGTTATTTTTAGAGAGTGATGAAGTAAAAGAAAAGCCATGTGAAAATTGCATTCTAGAGAAGCCTTACAAATATATCCTCTAAAAAGGAAAATAATATGATACTTAGACTTAACTTCTCATGAAAATAAATCTAAATATAATATTAGAGTTTTTCTCCACTTTTGATATATTTTCATATTTGAAACAAATATGTAATAAGATTCAAACATCATATATTTTTCAAAGAAAATGTTATTGACATTAACTATATATTTGTTGTATCAATCCATTATGAATAATATTTTTTATTTTTTATTTTTGTTATGTATAGATCATCTTCTATAACACTTTACTTTACTTATATATTCATGATAAATAATTTCTTTAATTTGATTATTTATATATCTTGGTGTAGTTATATTTGTAGTTATGGTTTTTGTACGTTGTTCGAACATTAACTCAAAATAGAGAATTGGTATTTAGAGTAGAGGCATTGGTGTTTGGAGTTTTATTTTTTACTAAAAAAAGATTAGTCTACAAACATATTAATTTTTTGCATGACTATTTCCATTATTATGTATAGAAGTTTATTCTTGATATTATCAATGTTGCACGAGAGAATTTTGACATTTCTAGGTGGTTGATACATTTAGATTTTATGGACTTCATGAGTAAATTTGAATGAATTAAGAATATAAAGTTCTTATTTCTTTGGTGTTGCCAATACTGTATACAAACTTTGTAGCATTAGCCCATGGTTGCATTATTTGGTGGAGTGCTAGATATTTACAAGAAAATACAAAAAGATGTATTTGTCTAGTATAGATATGAAAAATAAAACATTTTGTTTATGGCTGAAGATTAATACAATTCAAAAAAAAAAAAAAAAATTGTTTATGGCTGAAATTAATACAATTCAAAAGACAATAGCAAGGAGAATTGTTTGAACTTGCCATCAAGTTTGAATTTTGATGGTTCTATGAAAGATGAAAGGAAATGTGTAATTACAAAAGGATATAATCTTGAGGATGTGAATTACATATACTTCTCAAACCAATTGTGGCCTTGTTTGCTACACCTAAATGGTGATAGTGATATGAGATAATTGTAAAAAACATGAAACTAGTTTGTTAAATGACAAAATTAGTTATTTTATCCCCCAGGGAGCAGTTCAATTGGCAAGTGTCGTGATATGAAGTGTTATGTTCGATGAGGTTTTGAGTTCAAATCCCCCCGATTTACCCATTTCTGCGGAAAGGGCATATGTATGGCACCTGGAGGTTATAGTGGTATTGGTCATAATCGACCCCATGTCACGCAAGTACGAGACCGACCCAGTTGTCGATTCCACGAGTGATAAAAAATAAAAATAAAACATAACTAGTTATTTTTATTAATATTTTCTATCTGTGGCAGCGCTTTTATAGTTGATAAGCTATTCATATTTTTATATATTCCATTGTGGTCAATAAATTTATTAGTACTTGTAGATTATGTGTAACCAACTTTAAAAGCTATGAGTGATATAGATTAAATGTGATTGAAAATTATGTGTGAAATTGGAGTTTGTAAACTGTGAAATCTGGTTTNTATGGACTTCATGAGTAAATTTGAATGAATTAAGAATATAAAGTTCTTATTTCTTTGGTGTTGCCAATACTGTATACAAACTTTGTAGCATTAGCCCATGGTTGCATTATTTGGTGGAGTGCTAGATATTTACAAGAAAATACAAAAAGATGTATTTGTCTAGTATAGATATGAAAAATAAAACATTTTGTTTATGGCTGAAGATTAATACAATTCAAAAAAAAAAAAAAAAATTGTTTATGGCTGAAATTAATACAATTCAAAAGACAATAGCAAGGAGAATTGTTTGAACTTGCCATCAAGTTTGAATTTTGATGGTTCTATGAAAGATGAAAGGAAATGTGTAATTACAAAAGGATATAATCTTGAGGATGTGAATTACATATACTTCTCAAACCAATTGTGGCCTTGTTTGCTACACCTAAATGGTGATAGTGATATGAGATAATTGTAAAAAACATGAAACTAGTTTGTTAAATGACAAAATTAGTTATTTTATCCCCCAGGGAGCAGTTCAATTGGCAAGTGTCGTGATATGAAGTGTTATGTTCGATGAGGTTTTGAGTTCAAATCCCCCCGATTTACCCATTTCTGCGGAAAGGGCATATGTATGGCACCTGGAGGTTATAGTGGTATTGGTCATAATCGACCCCATGTCACGCAAGTACGAGACCGACCCAGTTGTCGATTCCACGAGTGATAAAAAATAAAAATAAAACATAACTAGTTATTTTTATTAATATTTTCTATCTGTGGCAGCGCTTTTATAGTTGATAAGCTATTCATATTTTTATATATTCCATTGTGGTCAATAAATTTATTAGTACTTGTAGATTATGTGTAACCAACTTTAAAAGCTATGAGTGATATAGATTAAATGTGATTGAAAATTATGTGTGAAATTGGAGTTTGTAAACTGTGAAATCTGGTTTCGAATGTATCAATATTAGATTTCAAAAGTTCAAAATCAGATCCCAAAAATGTTAGCATTGGATTCCAAAAGTGTCAATATCAACTTTCAAAAGAGAAAAATCTAGTTCTGAAAGTGCCAATTTTAGATTCCAAATGCAAAATTGGGCATTGAAAGTGCCAATATCGAATCCAAAAGTGAAATTTTGGAATCTAATATTGACACTTTTAAAACCACATTTTGTACTTTAAAACCCTTATTTTGGACATAAAAAATACTATTTCTTCTTGTTTTCAAAAGGGCTTAGACTAGAATTAATCTAAATTTAATTAAGAATAGACTAGGCATATACTATAAACTAGTAATTGGAAGAAAAACATTTAATAATGTATCAATATACATAATATACATAATTGGACATGAGGAAACTTTATTAGAATATATATATATATATATATATATATATATATATATATATATGCTACAATTAATACTAGTTACTATAACCAAGATATTTTTTAAGAATTTAAATATTGTACCTTAATATAGTATTCTAGGTGATTTTTTTGGATTGAAAAAATCATATATATAGATATATAAATAAATATTCAATGAAAAACATACAATTTACTATTTAAATTTGTAAATTTTGATGAATATTATCAATATAATTATATTTTATGTACAAAATAGGTGAGCTTTTAAAATGAAAATGATTAATTAGCAAAAAAAAATTTCTTGAAAAAAAAAGGGTTAATTGACTAAAATTCACCCTTAAAAAATACCTCTCATATAACCATATATTACAAAGCATAGCATTATCTTGTTTTTTTAGTAATTAATCTTTAATTTTATTGTGTATCAACTAACCTATCAACACATTCTCAAAAGAAAAATAAATTTAAAAAAAAATAAAAAAAAAATGAATAGGAATACACAAGAATACACAATTGCATTTAGTTAACAAAATGTCATTCAACCAAACAAAAAACGAAAAAAATAGTTGGGAACCGTAAAATAAAGTTTTGTGAAATGACAAAAAAAACTAAACTTAATTATATGAGAGTGTTCCCATGACTCAAATTGTAGGATTTGAAGATATCCATTAGCACATCCACATGAATTGAATATATTCATTGTACAAATATCGAAAAAAATAGTTGGGAATCGTAAAATAAAGTTTTGTGAAATGACAAAAAAACTCAACTTAATTATATGAGAGTGTTCCCATGACTCAAATTGTAGGGTTTGAAGATATCCATTAGCACATCCACATGAATTGAATATATTCATTGTACAAATATATTGCTTACGACAGATAATTCATTAAACAAGAAAAAATATAAACTTGGTTTTTAAAAATAAGTTATTTAAACTTTAAGATGAAGAAATTCCATTAAATAAAATAATAATTTAACAATTTATATATGAAAGAAGAAGTGAATTACATATGTATAATTATAGATATCAAATCACACTTAACACTAAATTTTAATCCTTTTGCAAATAAAATCCCAAGTAACCTAATAGAAATCTAGGAATCTAGGTTCAAGACAAGAACAAGATCATGTATGTTATATGAATGTGTCACCACCATTGGTCGAAAAGGAAACCACTTTTAATAGAGAATTAAACAAATCTAAATGCTATTCATAAGTCCTCTGATATATGGGGTTCCTCTTCAAATAGCCTCTACACCATGGATGATAATCGCATTCCAGGAACAAATCATCAATTAAGAAAATAGTGCTTCTTTTGAACATCCTTAACAACAAATCAAACTCATCACCCACCACATCCATCTTCATAATGACAAAGTCAAGCCTATAAACAATATTCTTCAACCACTTTGCAAAACTGAATCTATGCACTACGGCAACAGTAACACTTTGATGGCATATATATATATATAACGAACATGTTATTTTTCTTCAAATACCTCTTCTCGAACGAATTGTCGATGCTCTAACCATACGAATGACCAGGACCTAATGTCCCATATCCGTGTATTTCATCAGATTCCCAATGTCAACCATGGAAGGAAAATAATTAATGTTGTTAACATCATTGTTTTTAATAATCTAGGTTTTCAAAGGTTACTCTTCCCAATGTCAACCATGGAGGGAAAATAATTAATGTTTTTAACATCATTTTTTTAAGTGATCTGGGTTTTCAAAGGTTCCTCTTTAATAAGAACTTGATTTTGATCGTTCAGATGAAAACATAATGAAAGTGTTTATGGAAAAATTTGATGAAGTTTGATCGTATATATGCAAACATAATGAAAGTGTCCATGGAAAACTTTGATGAAAATTTGAAAGAAAGTGTAAATAAAAGATCATAAACAAAAATTATTAAGAGAAAAGGTAGAAAAATATTGTGGAATCTGTGGCTCAAAAGCGCTTAAAGGCTTATCATAAATGAGAATTTTAAATCATCACTCCCACAATTTCTTCGAACATACAAACAAAACATTCCTAGATTTCCATTCATCATTTATCATTAATACTCACACACGTGTGCAAAGATTCCATCCTTCTTATTCACTGCATCTAAAATGGAGTTGAAAATTCATAGGACAAGGAGAACAAGATCCAACATAGTGTTCACCACTAGTAATTTAAAGATATGCCTAAACCAAAAAATAAGTCAAATTCTTCATGCATTTTCCCCATAATTTNTCTTATTCACTGCATCTAAAATGGAGTTGAAAATTCATAGGACAAGGAGAACAAGATCCAACATAGTGTTCACCACTAGTAATTTAAAGATATGCCTAAACCAAAAAATAAGTCAAATTCTTCATGCATTTTCCCCATAATTTTAAATTCAAAAAGATTGTTTAAGCTACTAAAAAATATGAAAGTTGAATTTAAAAAAATAACAAGGTTTTAATTTTAAAAACATGTTAGTTAATGTTAAAAACATGTTAGAATAAGTTGTAGGATATTACAAGGATGAAGATGGTTTAAATACAATAAATATACTAACCTTACATTCATGTTTGGTAACATGAACACCAAAAGTGACCTAATCATTTATCTCAAGGGATTCCTCATTTAGATATACAACCTCCTCAAAATGTTTACAGATCTTGAGCATGTCGATGATTTCATCATTATTATCCCTTAAAAAATTCCATGATAGAGCCTCTACTATGTCCTAACCTATGCCATTGTGGCTACCAATGTGACTCAAACCCACAATCTCTTTTAAGAAAATATTTCCCTTAAAAATGCCTTTAACATAATAATTGGCCTATATGGTTGTAACACCCTAGTTTTGATCCCCAGAATGTAATGTAATGGAAATATGCAAATTAGGCTTTGAGCCAAATAGTATGGTGAAGGGCCAAGAAATGTAAATGATGTACACTAAAGTTATTAATAAAAATATGCATTATTGACTATGAGACGTGAGGGACTAAAACAATGGGGGCTTATGACTCCATGAGAGATGAACAAGAGGGGGTTGAGGGGGCCAAGGGGCCCAAAGTCAATAATATCATAATATTTTATTATAACCCAAAATCCTTACCTTAACTTATGTAAAAGATATATAAGCCTTGAAATGTGTGAAAAAGTAGTTGGGGAGGATTTACTTGAGTGCCAAGTAAAAATTTAGATACATGCATATTTATTCCTTGTTTTTTAGAGCTACCAATCATTTTTATCATTAGTTTGTCCATCATTCTACCAGCATACTACCTAGAAGGGAGTTGCAATAGTAATGGAACCAAGCTTGTAAGGGAGGATGAATTGTATTTCCATTGTGAAAAATTGATGTTGAGAATCCCTGTAGATCCCAACATTGAGATTTTCCTCACCAATCTGTGTCAAATCCTGATAATGGGTGTGGTAGCCTAAGGGAATACATTGTAGAGAATGGGATCCACCCTTTGGGTTGTGTTGACTAAAGGGGAAAAGAGAGTTGTTTATTGGGATGTTGGCATGAGTGAATGGACTGGAGAGTAGTGGAAATTGTATTGAGAGAGTACTTTTTTGTCCTTGTGGATTCATAGCCCCAACTCAGGGGCAAAATGTTGCAGAAAGACCTAGTGCAAGAGTGCCTATGGTTGGGAGGAACATCCCACATCAACATGAACCAGTTGGTTTCTTTCATTATGAAATATAATTGTTCTATTACATGTGCTTCTATGTTGTTTTTTATGTGTAAAATTTGGTTAAATTGTTGTTTGTTTAAAGAATAGTTATGTATTTTATATTTTTGTATGTTTACATGAATTGCATGAATTTTCATGTATAAGTTCGTCATATGGCATAGAAGAATAATTATATGGTATAAAAGTTTAATGGTATGGTGAATTTCTGGAAATTGAAGAAAATTTATAAGTACCCCACAATCTGAGTAGGTATAGGGGTGGTTGAATATGTTGCAATGGTCATTTCAATATTATGACTTGTTATCAAGATCACCATGACACCATTATGTGTGAATCATGTGATAAATATATGGTTTATGTATGTTGTACACATTTTCAAAGACATGTTTTCATAGTGTCTCAATTCCTTCTTACCATGAAGTACTAAAACTTAAAATAATAATAATAAGAAGAAGAAGTTGAAGAGTTTATACAAACCTTTCATATTAAACCCACTTAAGAAATTGATAAATCTCATTATTTCATTTTTGAATTTATATATGATTAAAATGTGGAAATCTGAGGATCAACCCAGATCATGAATAATCATCATACTAACATAATAATCTATTAATATGTATTGATGTGAATGATTTGATTAGTTACAAGGAGAGCTTCTCAATTTAAAAGTTTTAGGAGGCCCAACAAACACCTAAGATTAGCTGGGAAGTTGAAAGAATATATGTGAGCTTAACTCACACAATTGTCATGTGTTTAGGAATATATACAATATATAAAAACACACCAACACCCCCCATAAGACAAATGTAGGGAGGAACGAAGAAGAACAAAGATGGGCCCCGACAAGAAGGCATGATAAGCTACCCATTTACAATCTCTCATAACTAGAGAAAAAGAGAAAAATCCATAGGAAAATGGGTCTTATCCAAAAGAGAGAAAAATGTCAGTGTTGAAATTGGCATTGGAGCTAAAACTGAAGAAGATCCCACAAAGATGCATTGAAAATATAGAGCATGCGTCCTACAGAGATTGAAAGCTCCAATTAGGAAATATGACTAACTGTGAAGAAGAGGACCGAGTAACCTCAAAGAACATGGTTGAATTCTAAAGATGAAGAGGATTGGTTGCAGAGGCACGAGAATGGAAAACACTAACAATCATCACATAAATTCTTCAAAAAATAAGTGCTACTGAAGAACCAGAACAAAGGATTCGAGCAAAAGAAAACACCATCAACCATAAAAAAAAGCAATGAGGCTTGTGGATGATGAAAAATCCTAACATGAAGTATAACCAAAACTATAAAGATGGCTAGCTAACCTCATGATGTCAACGTCATCAAAGATCAATGTGGAAAAAATTCTCAAGCAAAGACATTGATCCTTTGAGATGAGTCTTGACTTAGAAATCCTATACAATTGACAAAACATAAAAAAATGAGTGTCATTATCGACGCCAACCCATCTCATCGGAGTGACTATGTCAGAAGCCACTATAACTGCTGATTCAAAATAGGAATGGTGCTTGATATGAGGCTCACTCTTAATATTCTTAATTTCAATCAAACATGATGAGTAAAAAATCACCCGAGGAAGCATTGCATACCACCACCCCCCGCAATGTTAAACTGAGTGGAAAAGATGATGGCAATGGATGTGACAACTGATGACTAAAGATGGAGTATGAGATAAAGGTGGAAAAGATGCAAAACAACCTCAACAAGAAACACTCTAAAGTGGTGAGCTCCAAGAGACTGCAAAACAAGGCAATACACAGAGACAAATGTTTGGTTACACTCCTAAAACTATATGCATGAGTGGCACAAAATCCACTACTCAAAGGTGCAGAACGAGAGGTACCATAAATAGTCATCATGGACAACAATCCTCGATATGGGCCCCTACAAACAAGGGCATGTTAGGTACCCATTTACAAGTGATGAATCATTTTTCTTAATTTATCGAGCTATAATACCATGTGGAGATCTAAGGATTAACCCGAATCATGAATGATCGCCATACTATCAGAATAATCTATTAATTTATACCGATGTGAATGAGTTTATTAATTACAATGAGAACTCTTCAATGTATAAGATTGAGGAGGCCCAACAAACACCTAAAATTAAATGGGCAATTAAAAGAATCTACATAAACTTAACTCACACACTTATCATGCGTTTAGACAAACACATAAACATAAAATTAATTTAACCACAATCAAAATCCATAAATATATAACCTAAATATCTAAAAATAAAAAATAAACAATTAGGCAATTTCAAAATGAACATTAAATATGTATTAAAGCAACCATCTAGGTAAGAACAATACCATATTTACTTTATTTGCAACCAGCTAGGTAAGACCAATACCAGATTTACTTTATTTAATACAAGAGATAGTGCCCATGAGAACAACCCATACTTTGTCTTGTTTGGTGCACGCCCTTCTAAGATACAACTATGACTTGTCATGAGATTCTTGACTTATTTCATAGTGTGAAATTGAAAGGAGACCATTGTGTTGTACAACAACTTAGTAAGTCAAAGTAAACATGGTTGTAGATCCTAGTAAGTCAAAGTAAACATGATTGTAGATCCTAGTAAGTCAAAGTAAACATGGTTGGTGGATCTACATAAAGTCCAAAACCTTATGGATGGTAGGCCGGGCTTCTTAATATAACGTTTTTACATTATCCGTTTTATCTACGTGTCCCTTCATCTCGAAGGGCAAACAACTAACTTTAACATCTAACATTTGTTTTGAATGTGAATGGGTGAGGTGTGACAAATGGTATTTTGGGACCCTAGACGATCATTCACAATCCCATAGGCTTGTCGAGTTTTTGAAGTACGAGAAATTTATCATATTTATTTAATAGTCAACCCTAAATACCTGCTATCTAATGTCCCTTGCGTTATTGAAGCACGAGAGTACTATGTCAAGTCAAACCCAAATATCTACTCCCATAGGCTTGCCGAGTTTTTAAAGTATGAGAAATTTATCATATTTTTTTTTAATAGTCTTGGAAATGTAGTCAACCCCAAATATCTACTATCTAATGTCCCTTGCATTGTTGAAGCACGAGAGTACTATATGAAGTCAACCCCAAATATCTACTGTTCCTTTCATTATCGAAGCACAAGGGTACTATGCCACGTTAGGAGTCTAGATTCTCTGTGCTTACTTTTTAATTAAATCTTTGACAAATCTTTCAGACTTTCATTATTGAAGCATAGGGTACTATGTTACTTTTGTCGTCTAGATTCTCTGTATTTATTTTTAATTAAATCTTGTATTAAACTTTCAGACTTTTTGTCCTTGATTATTTTTTTTAG
>SNQJ01S0035763.1:35051-63423 GCA_010110895.2 Picea sitchensis
TTAATAGTCAACCCTAAATACCTGCTATCTAATGTCCCTTGCGTTATTGAAGCACGAGAGTACTATGTCAAGTCAAACCCAAATATCTACTCCCATAGGCTTGCCGAGTTTTTAAAGTATGAGAAATTTATCATATTTTTTTTAATAGTCTTGGAAATGTAGTCAACCCCAAATATCTACCATCAAATGTCCCTTGCATTGTTGAAGCACGAGAGTACTATATCAAGTCAACCCCAAATATCTACTGTTCCTTTCATTATCGAAGCACAAGGGCACTATGCCACGTTAGGAGTCTAGATTCTCTGTGCTTACTTTTTAATTAAATCTTTGAAAAATCTTTCAGACTTTCATTATTGAAGCATAGGGTACTATGTTACTTTTGTCGTCTAGATTCTCTGTATTTATTTTTAATTAAATCTTGTATTAAACTTTCAGACTTTTTGTCCTTGATTATTTTTTTTAGATTTTTTTATAATGTTGTTTTTTTAGATATAAAATATCATTTAACTACTTTTTCATCGTATTAAAGAAGTGATGAGATAAAAATTTACAGTGTCACACTTCAAAATATATTAAACTTTTCATTAAAAAAAATTCAAAAATATAATATATAATTTTTGCATTGTTATTACAATATTTAATAAAGTTAAAAATTGATATAATATATATATATAATTTGAACAGAAAATATTCAAGTTGTGGAATTTAATTTGTGACTTTTTAAGAGGAAACACATGTTCTTAATCATTAGGTCCATTCACCCTATATATATATAGTTGCATCCAAAACCCACAATCCATTGACCTGGATTATAGTACAATCCTAATTCCTTAATAGGAATTATAAAACCATGGACTAAGCCACACATATGTCCATGCACCATAAAACTGGTAAAAGCTACTTGCTGAAAACAACAAAAAAACAGAAGCACAAACCATCCAAAAAAAAATTGGGGGCTCTACAACCTCCACTCCAAAGGGGCTACCAACTAAAATTGTATGTTGATAACTACTAAAAAAACAAATGCAAAAAGTGCTCAAAGAAAATTGATGGCTTAGCCTCGAAAAGGGGTTACCACCTTGTAACCCCACTATACCCAACCCAACTAAATCTATTGAATTAGTGATGCAAAAAATATAACACATACCTAACATAACAAAGGATTTAATTTAATTTATTAATTCACTATTTATTTATAACCTTGAATTCTTGTTTTTTCTTCCAATATATTATTGTAAAAGACATTTTTACTTTTAATAATAAATTACACTACATTTTTATTTAGTAATAAAATGATATAAAATATTTTATTTAAAATTTAATTTATCTAATAATTAAATAAACCAAAATTAATTTCAATAAATGGAAGTCGTTGTATCGTATAGTAAATTTAGATTATGTTTATCATCTAAATGAAATAATAATAATTCCAAAATTATTTAATTTCATAATAAATAAATAAAAATGTAGTGGATGTTAATTGAGTTTAAATCCAATGATTGAAGAGATGAATTGTTATCATATCCACTAGGTTCAAATAGTTTCTCTCCTTAAACTAATTGTTAATTGAAGCTCTTTGTGAATCATGAAAAATATATTACCTAAATATAAATTTGAGCTTGAAAATTAAGTTATATATATATATATATATATATATATATATATATATATATATATAATTTTCCATCGCAATGGGATGACAAACATATCCGGTAGATGTGAGGGCAGGTGGTGAAGGTGGGGCGCGTCTTTTCGTGGAAAGGGAGGTCTTCTCTGACAAACCACCTTCTTCCTTTCACCGCATCCATTCAAACTCGTGAATTCTTGCTACGCAGACCATGTTTTGAACAGGACATTGCAATATGGATTGCAAGTTTCATCCTTGGCGAATCATTATGAGTCCATCAACAACGTTTGAAGTGGAGAGTGGCTTCCTCTTGGTGAGCATTATTGTCATGCAACGGGGGGAGTTTCAAAATAAAGGTATGAGTCTCGGGTGCATTCTGCATTCGAATATAGTTGTTGTTTTTCACTTCAATGTGCATTTGGGGGATCCACGACAAGGGAAGTTGGTCATTTGTTGCGATGATTTGGGGGTTCTGTTGGTGGGTGCCCAAGCACTCATGGAGTCCAGGAAGCGCAAGGCATGGAAGGAGTCTGAGCACAATAATAAAGATGCCCCCGTGGCTGAGGAAGTAGTTGAGCACTATCACTCTGAGGTTGAGTATTTGATACGATATTTCGTAGCCATTTTGGAGGAGGAAGTGAGGTTTGTTCGAGCTCGCATTGAGAAAAAAGATTTTGATAGGAAGGTGGGAAAGGTTATTCTTGACCTGGGATGTACCAGGAATATGGATTCTAAATTTCATAGGATTATAGAACTCTATTGGCATGTAAAAACCATGATGACACAGAATATGAAGTCGCAATGAGAACTAAGGAAGCTCTCTCAGAGAATGGATGCGCTGGAGCGTCAGGTTAGCCTGCTCATCACAATAACATCCTGGCTGGTTAAAAATCATGGACGGGTCTTTCAAATAGATGGTGACAAAAGAGCTTCCTCATCTTCTAGGCCTACTCATCCCCTGCCTAAACATGACGTGGCTCAACCTATGGTGGTTGTGTATGATGGATAGTAAAGTCGTACTTTTTACTTTCCTTTGTATGGGTTGTTAGGCAATCCTTAGTAGTCATGTTCTATAAGTTTTAAGGAAGACAACAAATAGTTACTCTTATAAACATATTAATTTTTGGTTGTTTGCTTCTAGAAAAACATTTGGGGCTCCCCTCATGGCCATATTCTTATCTCTTTACATTTAATATAAATAAAAAACTAGCGCAATGCTCAAAAAAATATTATCTTTTATTTTTCAAAATAAATATTTTTATAATTATTATGTTTATGAGCATTTTATTAACGATCAAGTAGACAACAATCTTCTCAGTGGCATCCCAAAAAATATTATCTTTTATTTTCCAAAATAAATATTTTTATAATTATTATGTTTATGAGCATTTTATTAAAGATCAAGTAGACAACAATCTTCTCAGTGGCATCCCTTGGATCAAAATGATCTCTAGCTTTACAATCCTCCCCTCAGTTAGATATTTGTTTGTATGAACAACATATAGCTTAGGATATTTTGCTAAGAACTCAGTTAATACATCATTAAATACCCCTCTCCCATTTTTAACCCATCAAATATTTTTTTGTGTTTTCTTGATTTCTATTGTTATTTCCCTCTATTGGATGAACTACAATAATGTGAAAGGGAAGAGTGACCTATTGTTGCAGGATATGTGTTTTCAAAGGGGTGAATCGAACAACTACAATTCCTGTCTGCAAAAGCACTTAGCTGATGGGATTTGAGCTGGTGACACACAAGCCCAAGGTTGAATCAATGAATGAAGTTGGCGTTCATCCATTTAAAGGATTATTGAATATCAGTTATATCATGTGGTGGCTTCTTTAATGGGAGAAAAAAAACTATTGCATCTAGTCTATTCTACTTTTTCGATTTCGTTTGGGTATCTCTACTACAATTTTTTATTTCGCATCTTTCTTTTTTTTACAACATTGGATGTGATTCATTGCATATAATTAGCAATAAATATTCATATAATAGTCTTGGGTGGCCAATAACACATCCTTCAACGAAAACACTCTCCCATTGCATTAACCATAAATTGAAAAAGTGTGTGCTCTTGTGAAGTTATAGTTAATCACTTATTTTAGGGATTTATTCTTGATCTTAGAATTATTGTGATCCTACTGTGTAATTATCAATATAGCTTCATATTTATCATGTATTTATAAAACTCAAATGAGGTCAAAATTTTCTTTAGATAAAAAAAAAAAAAAATCAGGAAAGTGTTGCATGTTGAGGGTCAACACTTAAGATGGAAATATGTTTCTAGTATTTCTATTTGCTATTTATTCCATATTCTTTGATTTCAATATGTGATGTAATTTAGTCCCACCATTAACATACTATTATTGATAGCTTCACTAAATAGTTTATATATATATACCTATTGTCAATTTCATGCACATTCACAAAAGGAATTATACATCTACCTCATACTTAAGAACAACCCTCACAAATGCTCTAACCTTTTTTTTTTTTTTTTACATTATATATATATATATAAAAGGTCACAACCAAGTCAGACACCAAATTGGTGTATGAGAATGTTAACCATCATCGTCATATATTATGTTGATATTGACATATCTTATTTACGGTCAACATTTAAATATTTTTTTGTTATTAATATTTTTAAATGCTAAGTGTGAATTCCATGTTGAATATGGAAGGAATTATACATCTCCCTCATATTTGACTATAGAAAGTGTCTTTCAAAAAAATGAATACCCATCTTTATAAACAATATCATAATTATTTATTATCAATCACATAATTATTGGTTGTGAAATCGTTAATCATTATATGTTGGGTAGCAGAAGCATAAACAGAACAAGTTTAATGACAAACAAATAGAGACAACAACAATCACAGAATCAACACAACAATTTACGTGGTAAAATCATTTAAAGGGAAACATCAATGGGGAAATGATAATCGATGATCTTATTGTTCAAGGGAGAATTACAAAAACCAAACTCACAGGCTTACAACCACCTCTCACACAATAATCCCAATTATCCTCTATGGGATTACATAGATACAACATCTTCCAACAATTACATACATTTAATGTGCACCTAACCAAATTCTGTTTTAGCTGATTTGTTTCAACTAGATGTAGATTAATAAGAGCCAAGAAATCTGCCCATATCCAAAAAACTTGGGAAATTGGTTAGCATATTTCAACAATCTCCACCTTGACAACAATATACCTGAATATCATGCCCAAATTTATTCATCACCTTTCCCGCAAGCCAAAAGAATCCAAGCGCCACTGCAACTTCTCTAACAATACTGGTTTCGTGAACATGTCTGCACAATTTTCTTATGTATGGACCTTTTCCAGAGCCACTCCACCTTCATCAATAACCTTTTTTACAAAATGGTATTTACTAGGAATATGTTTTTTCTTACTATGATAAGTTGTATTTTTAGCCAAATGAATAGCACTTTGAACATCACATAATAGTTTCACCTTGTCCAACATCCTTCAAAACTCATGCAACAAACCTTTTAACCAAATTGCCTCCTTGAAATCATGTGAAGAAACTATATATTTTCCTCCATAGTGGATAAATAAACAATGCTTTGAAGCTTTTACATCCAACTAACAGGTCTTCTTGAAAGAGTAAATATATAACTTGAAGTGGGCCTTCTTTTGTCTAAGTCACCTGCAAAATATGAATCAACATAACCAGATATGAAATCACTGCAACCATTATAGGTGATACAATAATTACTTGTTCCCATAAGATATCAAAACACCTATTTCACTATTTCCCAAAGCCCTTTACCTGGATTTTCCATGTATCTACTAAGAACATCAACTGCATGTGAAATATTTTTCCTAGTACTTACCATCACATGCATCAAACTTCCTATTGCATTATCATACATACACGAGACATATATTCCTTTTCTTCATAATTACTAGGACATAAACTTGAAGAAAGATTGAAATGGGAAGCCAAAGGGATTTTTACCAGTTTCACAATATTCATACCGAACCTCATAACTATTTTCTCAACACACTTATGTTGTGATAACCACAACCTTACCATTTTTTCTAACCCTATGTATCTACATGCCCAAAATTTGTTTTGTTTCTCCTAGATCCTTCATATCAAACGCCCTCATAGCCAACTAAGCCTTTAACATGTTGATTTCAATCATGCTTTTGCTTGCTACAAGCATATTGTCAACATATAACACCAAAATAATGAATATGCCATTTTCCAACTTTTTAAAGTAAACATAATGATCATACTCACTTCTTGTAAACTTTTGTCTCACCATGAAGGAATCAAACTTCTTGTACCATTGCCTAGGAGACTTCATCAACCCATACAATAAACTATTGAGTTTTCAAACAAATCTTTTATTGTGATCCTGAACAAACCCTTCTAGTTGTTCCATATATATTTCCTCATCCAAATCACCATGTAAAAACGATGTTTTAACATTTAGTTTCTCTAAGTCCAAATCAAGTAAAGCAACTAGTGCTAACACAACACAAATTGAAACAAGCTTAACAACTGGTGAAAGGATTTCATGGAAATCGTTATCTTCCTTTTTAGGATACCCTTTTGCTACTAGTCTTGATTTGTAATTTTCAACTTTATAATCAACACCTTTCTTCGATTTGTAGACCCACTTGCAATCAACAACCTTCCTGCCCTTTGGGAGTTCTACCAGGTCCCATGTTTTATTTCTCTCTAAGGCGTCTATTTCTTCTTTCATATATTTTTTCCATTTGGAACTTTCAACTACCTCCATTGCTTCCTAATAACAACTAGGTTCACTGTAATTAGAAATCAAAGAAAAAGATGTAGCATAATCATCATACCTCTTCGGAAAATTTCTAACCCACGTAGATATTCGTAGAGATTGTTGTGGTATTTCCTCAATTTCTTGGAAATTTTATGTATCATCATCTTCTTTTGTAGGAGCTTCTTCATGAACATCTTCATGCTCCTTCTCTCATGTATATGATCGAGTCTCCAACTGAATTTTTTGAGTTTGTGATACTTCTGTCTGTTTCACTTCAACATCTACATATGATTTTATGAGTGGCAATTCATCAAATACAACATCTCTATTAATGGTGATTTTGTGGGTAGTAGGATCCCACAATATATATCCCTTAATTTCATCACCATACCCAACAAAGATAACTCTTTTCTATTTGATATCTAACTAAGAATGTTGATCCTTAGGAATAACAACATAGGCTTCACAACCAAAGATTTTAAGATTTGAATAATCACAAGGGTGACTTATCCATACCTCTTCTAGAATCTTATAGTGTATTGCAGCTGATGATCATCGATTTACAAGATAACATGTTGTAAAAATTGCTTCTTCCCACAATTCCTGCTGCAACTTGGCATTACTGAGCATCCTTCTTTCTCTCTCTAGAAGAATCTTATTCATGCATTCAACAACACCGTTTTTCCAAGGACTATAAATAATGGTTTTATGTCTTTCGATCCCAAATTCCTTGCGATAACTTTCAAATTCCTTAGAAGTAAAATCATCTCCATTATATGTTCTTAAACATTTGATTGACGCATCAATACTTTTGTTAAGCAAAGCTTGAAATTTCTTAAAAGCATTAAATACATAATCTTTAATTTTTAAGTAAATAGATCCACACCTTTCTAGAGTAATCATCTATAAATGTTACAAAATATGATGATCCTCCAAAAGAAACTTTAGGACATGGTCCCAAAACATCTGAATGGATATAATCAAGGATACCTTTACTAATATGTCTTCCTATTTTAAAATTTTGTTTACACTTTTTTCCATAAATACAATGCTTGTAGAAATTCAAATTCAGATATTTTAAGCTTGGAAGTAACTTACGGTCTACTAGTACCTTAAGACCTTTCTCTCTCATATGACCCAAACATTGATGCCATAAATGAGTAGAGTAACTTGCACTTCCGTATACTACCATTGCTTGATTTGATTCAGTTCTTCCTTCTAGCTGATAAAGATTGTCGATCCTTTTAGCCTTAATGACTACTAAGATGTTTTTCAACACCTTCAGTACTCCACCTTGAACTACACATTTATAACAACCATAATATAGAACTCCCAAATATATTAGGTTCTTTCTAGGTTTGGGTTCATTCCTCACATCTTCTAATGTTCTTACAATACCATCATACATTTTAACCATGACACTACCAATCCCAACAATTTTACAAGAAATATCATTTCCCATAAAAATAACATTGTCAGATCTATAGATTGGTAAGTTGAGAACCAATTTCTATGAAGACACATATGATTGGACACACCAGAGTCTATTAACCAATCCTAATGATGTTGTGAAACATTACAAGTAGATAATACCTCATCAGTCATACATGAACTTGTTTCAGCTGAATTTGCTTCCTTTGAGGAGTCCTCTTTGGATGTTTGTTGTGTTTTCCAACAATCCTTCCTGAGTTGCCCTAATTTTCCATAGTACCAACATTTTATCTTACCATTCTTTCCTTTTAACTTAGATCTTGATGTACCTCTCGAATTTTTCCCTCTTTTTGTAGATTTCCCTCTAGCCACCATTGCTTATGATATTGAGGTTTCTTGACTAGATTTTCTCCTCATCTCCTCAGACAATAGAGCTCCCACAACAATATCATAATCAATGGCGCCCGTTGTTTTAAACCACATAGATGTGACTAAATGATCCCAAGATTCAGGTAATGAACATAACATAGTAACTTATTTGTCCTCATCTTCATATTTTACTTCCATACTAGATAATTAACAAATCAGAGTGTTGAAACATTTAGATGATCGATAATTTTTGTACCTTATTTCATCTGTAAGCTATACAACTCCCTCTTGAAGAAGATAATGTTCGACAAGGAATTTTTCATGTAAGCACTTTCCATCTTTCTCCATAATCCGGTTGTTATTTCCTCTCCAACGATATTAAACAAAACTTTATATGCCAGACACAAACAAATTGTACCAAGAGCTCTTGCATCCAAATCTTTGCAGTCCTCATTCGACATATCCACATGTTTCTTTGACTTGCCCGCCAATGCCTTTTGCAATCTGTGTTGCACAAGTAGATCACACATCTTTAGCTTCCATGGATCAAAATTGTTCTTCCCATTGAATTTTTCCACCTCAAACTTTGAACTCTGTACTTTTTCCATTTACGTAAATGACCAAAAAATTAAAGCTTATAATACTAAGCTTTTAAATAGGAAAGAACAATGGTATAATTTCAAGGTTGAATACCAAAACTTATTAGTTAAAAGGTTTTAGTAAAAAAATATTCAAACATCCACCTCACTTTTATTAGAACCTTCTCCACCCATTTAATATAAAGGCGATATCATAAAAAAATAAAAATTCGTTCCTTTATAACCTTCATACCCTATGCATACAATGGTTATCGCTCCTCAAGGTGTATGGTGCGATGACACCAAAATTATTGCTCCCTCCACTAGCCGTGGGTGGCGATAAAACTAACTTTGTCGCAAGTATCGCTCCCCTAATACGCCGACAGGCGCGATGATATTAAATTATCGCACCTTCAACTGCGCTCAGGGCGTGATGATCACCACAAGTAGGAGTTAAGTACGAGACCCTTTATTTCCCTTCCAACTAGGCTTAGGTAGTGATAGGGAAAAAATTATCCCCCCCAACGAATATGTTCTCTTCCAGCACGCAGCACACAAATCGATCTCTCCCAACACTCCAATTTTCCAATGGCTCTCTTAAAGTCACGTAGCTAGACTCGACTTACCTTCTCTAATACCACTTGTGGGGTAGTGGAAGCATGATAAACAAATAGAGACAACGACAATAACAATCTCAGAATCAATCTTTTAAAAAGAAATATCTATGAGGCAACAATAATTGGTGATCTTATTGTTCAAAATAAAATTACAACAGTCAAACTCACAGGCTTACAACCATGTCACACACAATAAGCCCACTTTTCCTCTACAGGCTTACATAGATACAACATCTTACAACAATTACATACATTTAATGTGCACCTAACCAAATTCTATTTTTAGGTGATTTGTTTCAACTAAACCTAGCCAAAAAAAAATATGTCCATATAAAAAAAATTTGGTTGGGGCTTTTCAACATTACAAACAATGTCAAAATTATTTATTATCATTCACATAATTATTGGCTATTGAATCGTTATTGTTTATTCTTACTAGGATCTCAAATAATAATGGTCTCATCATCATGTTTATTAATTKAGCATGGGTCTTAGAACTATTATCATGTTGTATGTTGTAATATTTCATTTTATATAATTATGTTTAATCTACTACTCGTGAATGCCTCTATTTTATGTCATGTTGATTCAGGTTAGTTTGGGCAGTGGAGATGTACATGGCTTATCTAATGCAACGCAGAGGTGTACATATGAAAATGCGTTGATCTAAATTGATTGATGAGTGTTTTAGACATGAGTTTCCGTCTTATACATTCGGTCTCTGCGTTTAGCGATGAAGAGACTTAGGACTTATGACATGAATTCAAATCTGTTTTGCATGATATTAGTGTTTTTTCTCCCCTTTTAAATTGTAGGTTGGAGTAGAATTCTTAGGGAATTTGTTCTCATATATATCGGGACTGTTATATACTCATTGTAAATGAAAATATTGGAGGCAAAGTATCCCTAGTGCATCTCACGACACAGTTCATACTACTGATTATGATCTTCATATCTACAATGCATGTTAATCCACCATGTGTTGTTTCCTCCACTCCAGTGCATTCTACATGTTTCCTTATAATTTAGATTGTGTGAAAGTAATAGAGCCATAATATAGTAATCAAGTGCAATAAATATGTTAAAATTTAGATTATGATCTTCATATCTGCAATGCATGTTAATCCACCATGTGTTGTTTCCTCCACTCCAGTGCATTCTACATGTTTCCTTATAATTTAGATTGTGTGAAAGTAATAGAGCCATAATATAGTAATCAAGTGCAATAAATATGTTTCCTTATAATTTAGATTGTGTGAAAGTAATAGAGCCATAATATAGTAATGAAGTGTAATAAATGAAATGTTTAAGTAAATGTGTACCAACTAAGTGTAGTAAATGACATTTCAAAGTACATATGAACAAGCCCGTGCGTGACCCCACACACTCATTTAGTTGAAGCCATAACTAGAATTTATGCAATACTTAACTTAAATCTTGAACTTGTGTCTTTGTAGATAACTTCTTAAATATTGGGATGCCTACCTTTCCTATCATGAATTGAATCTTGGTAGGAGAGTTGAAATCATATGGGTTGGGTAAAGTTAAATATTTTTAACTTAGATTTAACTTTTATTTATATGTTGTTGAATATCTTTTTTAGTTATTTAAAAACATATATTTATAATAATTTCTAGAAAAGTTAAATGTATTATATTAATTTCACAAATAAATAAAAATTATGGTGTTTTCACTTACATTTTTTGTCATATTCAATTTGTACTCTTATTTATATTGGCCATGGATTAATTATTTCCTAGATATGATTACTATCTACATTTCATTTAATGTAGTATACCTAGAGAGGTAATATTAGGTACAAAGAGGTACCCAATGGGAATGTGGTTATGTATTATTATTGCAGTCCATTCAATGTAAGGAGGACCAGGTCCACTATATTATTAAATAAGGTCCATGTAATAGTGTGAACACAATAAAAGTGAGAAGACTTTCTAGAAGGTTCTACCTACTAGAATCTTCCTTCTCTAATGTTCATAGGAGATAGAGAGAATGCTATATAAAGAAGTGTAAGAAATGTATTGAAACATAGTGAAGAATATTGTGAATGTATCAAGTGTTGTTTGAGGGGTGTTATCCTTCCATAAGGATTAATATATGGTGTTACCCTACCTCAACGGTTTTGAGTATTTCTTGTGTTTAATATTTGGTTAATAGTTTGGTGTATTCTTGTTGAGATTAAGGGTTATTTTTGAAATTATATTTGCATATCTATTCAGGTACTTA
The DNA here is from genome assembly GCA_010110895.2 of Picea sitchensis. Taxonomy (NCBI): domain Eukaryota; kingdom Viridiplantae; phylum Streptophyta; class Pinopsida; order Pinales; family Pinaceae; genus Picea; species Picea sitchensis. Next base: position 46,710 of record SNQJ01S0035763.1, read on the forward strand.
ACATTTGGTAGAATACCTAGGGAGGTAATATGGGGTACCTAGAGAGGTACCCAATATTACCTCCCTAGGTATACTACATTTACAAACAAAATGCCTATTATTTACAATTCATTTACATTTGGTAAGGGAATTTGAATTATTTGTGATGTAAAAACATTATTAGAAAATAACAAAATCAATTTCTCATGTGAGAAATAATAAGTTTTTCTTACAATAGATTGCAAAAAAATAAATTTAGTTTGACAATATTTATTATCGTATTGCACTAAAGTATATCTAATGACATAAATTGTTTAGGTTGGGGTGAGGTTAATGCCAATTAAGGCAGAGTAATGATGTAGGAGCATCCCTAGAACAAAAATCTAGTGTATACATCTCATTCACCTTCAGTAATTTAGATGTTGTTTTCATAATATTTTGGTAGATTTTATGTTGGTACAGAAGTTTCTATAACAATTGTTACAGAAGAAGAGATAGCTACTAGAAAAGTTACTACAACAATTGTTACAAAAGAAGAGAAATATACAATAGAATATTCCACACTAGTTTCTATGGATGAAGAGATAGTTGCTATATAAATTGCTACAAAAGTTAGAAATGTAAGCTCTCGTGGTTCTAGATAAGGAAGTTGTTGTGGAGGTAGTAGGTGCTAGAACTAGTTGTTACCAAAACCAAATGAGGCACTATAACAATTGTTGCATAGGAAAGTTGTGGCATTATAAACTTGTGTTATGGATCAATGGAACCATTCTTCGTTTTGGAACCTCAAATTAGTGATACATAACAAGAATAAGGTAAATTAGAGATTGATTGTCCTGATAAAGTATGTGTATTGGTTTACCCTAGTTGGAAGTTCAATGAAGAAATTATATTGTTTACCCTTGAAAACATCGAGAACCATTTCACAACAGAAAGAGATGAAGGGAACATTGAAGAAAGGATGGCATCTAAATCATCGGTAGATAAAATTGTTGGTATTTTTGAACTTCCAATCCTTGTGTATAAAATAATTTTCCTATGATTAAGAAACACACCATTGGCCTCTCAGTAAATCTCGATTGTTGTGGAAGACAGAGGCACTGGTTGTTATTGTGTAGGAGTTAATCCTTTGAGTGGTTGTTGGTGTGAAGCTTTTGGCTTCCAAATTTTAGTTGCATGGAGCAGGGATGATTTTAAGGATGGAAATTTATTTTTAAATGTAGAAACCTTGGTGAATATTATTAATCCTTCATATGTCAACTACAAATGTTTGGCGATATTTTTTTAAAAATATTCAAATTTCTAAGTATTTTATATAGTTTTTATAAACTTTTGGTGATTTTTAAGGTAAAATAATTTTATCCTATAGAATTTGGGCGAATCATTTTTAAAATAATGAATTTTCTTTTTGGAAAAACCATGGAAAATTATCCCATGAGCGAAATTTAGCCCTAAAAACATCCCTAGTGTGGAGAGTGGTTGTAGTGGATTCCATCGAGAAACAACTAGAGATGGTAGTATTATCTTAAAATTGTTGTAAAAAGATGGAGATCTTGGCTTTGATTTAATAAAAGAAATCAATGATTATGGATGTAACTCTTCTTTCTTTTTGTTTATTGTGGAAGTCTAAATTACCTTGTGTATTTATCATTTAGCTCTGTGTGGTGTATTTATGATTTCTTAATTAGATTTCAAACTATTGTTACCATTTTTTTAAATTCTTGAGTTGAACAATGTTATATAAAGTAGGATAATTTTCTTCATGTCTAATTTTGTGAGGGGTCAAGATATTTCTACATCATTGTGTGATGTTCATTGCAACCATGTGTTGCATCATATGGTATTAAAGTTTGTAATGGTGTTGGGAGGAGAATACTATAGTTGTTCAAACAAAGATAAATACATTTAGGAAAGAACGATATGTTGAAGAGGAGTTGTTGAAGATGTTAATTGAAGAGGGGACAAGTAGATTGGAAAGTAAAATGTTAGTGGAGCTAAAGAAGGTTGCAAGTGAATGTATTGCAAACTAAGTGAAGAAATTATGTGTGAAGAGGAAGATTGTTGAATGCGTGTCTTTGTGAATTTTATTTTGGGGAAGTGAATATGTTGACAGAATTGTCGATTGAAGCAGTCTATATTTTTGGATAAATGAATACATCAAAAAATTTGTCGATTAAGGTAGTCTATGTGTGGTTCTAAAAACATTGTTTTGTGGAGATTGAATATGTAGAAAAAACACCAAGTGATGAATATTACATAAAAAAGAGGGAATAAGAAGAGATAATGCTAAGTGAGAAACCCTACAGAAGAAAGAAAGATAGGAGATGATGTACAAAAAATGTTGAGAGAGGGAGCCTACTTGAGAAAAAAAATATTTTGGAGAGTGGTCTTGCATCAATGGAGTTGCAAAGAGAGATGCTACAATATATGTAATAGTGGATAATATGTAGATGGGAAATGTTGACTCCCATAATTTTTTAGTTTTGATGTGCATGGAGGTGAATAAAGTAGAAGTTTGCTTGAAGAAGAACACAAATATATCGAAGACAATATGTACATCAAGAAGAGTTGATTCCAAAGCATAAGGAACATCAAGAGGCGTAAACAAAAGTGGATATTTAGAATGAGTCCAGTGATGATTGAAACAAAAAATTGGTTGCAAAGAAAGAGAAGTGTAGATGACTCTAGTAAGGCTGTGATGCTAGGTAGAGTTATTTCAATGAATGTGTGAAGCACACCTCCATAGATAGATTGGGTATATGTTGTGAAAGTGATCCAGATTTTATGAGCAGAACAAAATGAATACAGATTATTAAAATATGTTTAACATAGAATAACAAAGATACAATAAAGCCAGTTTCTATTCAATAAGGAAATAAGTTGAAATTATAAAATGCAGTGGAAAACAAGCTTGTTGGAATGGTGGCGGCACATCTCTGCGAAGAGATGTGACGATTGCGCTCATTCACAAGAAGATGATTACAATGAGGCTCTGAAGGCATTTTTTACAATAAGCATGAATGGAAAAACCATAGACATCCAAAAACCTAACCCTAGGAGATGAAGCACCAAAAGTCATGTGGGCCCTATTGGGGTAAGCTAGTACATCAACTTCTTGGGGTCGTAACTTTTGCATACGATCTATGTTTTAGGTGCATGATAGCCCTTTGAAAAGTTTTATATGAGGAATACACATGTTGTCATCAAAATTTCACTCTATTTACAGTTTGAATGTGGCAAGCACTGAAAACATTATTTAGGGCCTTGACCCAAAAAGTAGGAAAAAATTGTCAAACTGGAAAACTGGCAAAATGAACCAGTTGGAATAGGTGGGAGGCCACCGACATCCATCTGAATCAATTCTACCCCATTAATAAGTAATGTCTCCATTGCATTGAGTTCCACCATCAGATGAGAAAATTTATGTTGAATTTGGCCCCAGGTGAGCCACATGCCTTGGTGCAGCAGATACCCTACTTTGACAAATCGAAAAAGATGGATCTTTTAATGTCGAGTTCACTTGACCTATGTGTCCACAATATGATCATTGGATTCCTATTGATGCAGTAGAATCACTCCACCTCAACACAGATCATTTGATTAGCACGATTGGTGTGCATTCAAGGAAGGGAGAGGCGTCGCCCTCTCATTTTTCCTTCAAACTCTAGATCATAATTAAGGCAATAAATGCTGACAAGTTGGAAGAACCAAGTTGTCCTCTCGTACAAGTTGTACATGAGGTCACCATTAAGTGGCTGACAGTAGGAAGGATCTGCATCTGATTCGGATCAGATTTCCAACATTGTAATCTTCCTCGTTAGTGAGGCATTTTGAATGGTGATTAGACACCACTAGCTTAGGTTGGAGGGAAGCTCGTTCAACCCTCTTGTATAAATATTTTTATTGTTTCCCATCAGAGGTTGTTGACACTCAGGTTGGTATTTGTTGTTAGTGGTTGTTGATAGGAATATTGATGAGAACCGAGACTCAGATGCAATCCAAAATATTATATTGTAACAAACATTCATATTAATAGAAAGACCACTTTTTCCTGTATGGGATGTTTTCTATGTGTTTTATATGTTTATGAATGTTTTTGTTGTAGATGTGTATTCTAGGACTCATCTGCATGGATAGAGTTATAATTATCTATCTGTGAGTGTGTTGAATTAGTTCTGGGTTATTTAGGATGATTGCAAGGAGTGTGTGATAGATATTTAAACTTTGTGAGCTAACACAAGGAGTTAGTGTCTAAACTCTTTTGAGTCAGAAAAGATCGTGTAAGGAGGGCACACCAGAATAATTCACAGAATTGAAGGGGAATTTCAAGGTTGTTGAATACCTTGGAAAGAAAGTCTGCACAGGAAGAAGCATATCACAAAGCTACTGAATACTTTGTAAGACTCTTCCAGGAGGGCATTGAGTGAGTGTGAGCGTGCATAGAATCGACACATTCTGGAGCATTGGAGACGTTGAGAGAATCCTAGGGTTACTGAACACTCTAAGGAAGGAAGGCTTTGTAGGTGTGCCTTGAGTGGGGAAAGGATATGCCTTAACAATTGTGGAAGGGCTCAGGGAGGAGCCGCGAGAACGCTTAAATGAGTGCAAGGAGTGTGTTAAGGACAAAGTAAGTTCATCTTAAAATCTTGGGAGAGAAGAGAGCTAAGTTTCTAGGAGGGAACTAGAAATTTCATGGAAGGATGCAGGAGAGCGAGAAACTCGAATTTTTCAAGCCGAGAAAAATCTCAAGAGAGTTGTCACAGAACTTTGCAAGGAGTGCAGAAAACAACCGAGAACAGTCTAAGTCTCGAGCAGAAAAAGTACTAAGTGTGCAAGGGGAGCGAGGACTGGTCGAAGTCCCGAAGGTAATGAAGTCGTCCATCTTCGAGAGGAGACAGGTGGCGAAAGAATTGGACATCCGGGACTTAGGGCTCCGAAAGGTTTTCCAAGAGAAAACGGAAGTCTTTGTGAAGTCACGAAGGGAAAAGTGAATCCAGACCGTTGAATATGGAAGGGACGCTTGGAGGATATCCACACATTTCAAAGGAGTAGTACTCTGGGAGTTTGTCGACAAGGAGAGAGAAATATAGCTGAAGCTCCTGAGAGTGGAGTAGATCTTGGTTGTTGATCGTAAGGAGATAAGTAGTGTTAGATCATGGAGTCTGGAAGGGAGAACTCCGAAAGAAATCAGAGGAGGAAAAGTGAGATATTCTCTAATTCCATAGTCTGAATAGATCGCAACCATCGATATGAAGGAGGAACGGGGACCGTTGATCGTCGCACCATTTGAGTTCACCGATTCAGAGTTCGGGAATGTAGGAGTTGGTTTTCGTGGGAAGAGTTGAAGCCCAAAGCCTAAAGCACCTTTTTTTTTAAGACCCGGGTCACAGCCTGAGGTCATATGGTAGAGAGGGCCTAGCATAGAGAACCAATGCCGCTAATATCTTTCTTTGAAGAGGCCAAGGAGAGAGAGGGCCACGGGGTTTTGGTAAGAACTCGGGCTTTGGAGAAAGAGGGGCTTGTGATAGAATTTCATTGGGTTCCAATAGGGGACCGAAGAGTCAATTCGACTCAGGTGTTTGAACTATACTAGACCAAGAGGTCGAGCAGCCCTGAGGAGAGAAGGGGGGTTTGCACCAAAGTGGTATCAGAGCCTGAATTTGTTCTCAAATAACGAAGAATAGGAAAAATAGGTACTTTGATACCAAAATGGTATCATAGATTGATTTCTTCTGTAGACAATAGGTGGATAGGGACAGAGTGAGATGCTCTATGGAGACTATTATGAGGTGTGCAACATATAGTGGAGATCTAGGTGGGCTACATGTACATAGAGATGGCCACTAGAGTTCATAAGCATGGTAGAGGAGAATATTTCTCTCAGAGAAGCAAGGCATAAATGGATAAGGAGCTCAGTGAAATCTGAGTAGAAATGGAAAGGCTTTCATTGAGGATGCAGCAAGAGGAAAAGGTACGTTGGAGATATGAGTAGCCTTTGAAGAGGACAACTAAGTGGCATGTTTGGAATTTTTTTTCCAGTAGGCAACAACATGTGTTAAGGAGGTGATTCAGATGTTCTGAAAACCTGAATGATGAGGGAACGAGATCCAAGAGAGGTCTCATAGGTTGCGAGGTGAGCAATCAGCATGGATCATTTGATCTTGTAAACTGCCAGGAGAGCAGAGGAGACATCCCTATTTTCCAAGTGGGAAAGGGAGGAGAGATGAGATTAGCTGATATTTCATGTCAAGGGTTGTTGACAGGTGGAGAGGAGGTGGAAGAAATACCTCATCCATATGAAGATTCATGAAGAGTTGCAAGGCACGCGAATGAAGATGATGACAAGTTGAAAAATTATGTCACAGAGGAGAAGGGTCAAAGGAGTTTTCTGATCATTGGGGGAATATAGATATTCCTACCAAACAGTCGAGGAGAGTCTAGAATAGGTGTTGCATATGAAACAGGAGGACAACATGTTGAGACTATCATAGAGAATAAGGAGCAGGTACTGAAGTCTTCCCCAACAGAAGAGGACCACCCAGTTGAGTCACTTACTCAGTGGGAGATGGAGTTGAAGATGTTGGAGGATTGGTTTCACAGTCAAGAACCAAAAGGTGGCTACCAAGAGATAGCCATACCAGAAGATACATATGAGCATGGGTTGTAGTTGGAGGAGGCTGGGATCAAACCAGCACAAGAAGAACTGATAGGAGTTAGTCTGTCAGAAGAGGTAGTTGAACATCATTTCAGTGGTGAGACTGCAGAATTGGAGTTTGTAGCAGAGTGGTCAGTCAGCGTCATAGAAGATGAAGGTATCATGGGAGGCCAGGTAGGTCTTTTCATCAACCGAAGTGAGGAATTTCATCCGAGTAGACTACATAACGAAATATATATAGGAGAGTAACTAGAAGAATCCATAGAGGAGATAAGGAGGCTGATGGTGAATTCATTGGAAGAAGTGGTTAGCACGAAGAAGATGGACAGAGGAGAAACTGCATGAACAATAGGGAAGATGCAACTGCAACAACAACAAGGGTGAGGAGCAGAAGGAAAACTCCAGGAGAAATTTTGGGATCCAGGAGGATTTCAACAGAGCTGGGAAGCTCATCAGAAGGAGTTGATGAATTTTTGTAGTCATGGAGTATGATGCAGGAGCATCACTCCACCTCAGCACGTACCAACTGATTAGCATGATTGGTGTGCATTCAAGGAAGGGAGAGGCGTCACCCTCTCATTTTTCCTTCAAATTCTAGATCATAATTAAGGAAATAAATGATGACAAGTTGGAAGAGCCAAGTTGTGCTCTTGCACAAGCTGTAGATTAGGTCACCATTAAGTGGTTGATGGTAGGAAGGATTTGCATCTGATTCAAATCAGATTTCCATCATTGTAATATGCCTCGTTAGTCAGGCATTTTGAATGGTGATTAGACACCACTAGCTTAGCTTCGAGGGAAGCTCGTTGAGCCTTCTTGTATAAATATTTGTATTACTTCCCAGTAGAGGTTGTTGACACTCAATTTGGGAGTTGTTGGTAGTGGTTGTTTATAGGAATATTGATGAGAACCGAGACTCAGATGCAGTCCCGAATCTTAGATTGTAACAGACATTCATATTAATAGAAATAACACTTTTTGTTGTATGAGATGTTTTCTATGTGTTTTATGTGTTTATGAACGTTTATGATGTATATGTGTATGCTAGGACTCATCTACATGTATAGATTTAGAATTATCTATCTGTGAGTGTGTTGAATTTGTTCTGGGTTCTTTAAGCTGAGTGCAAGGAGTGTGCGACAGAGAGTTAAAATCTGTGAGACAATGCAAGGAGTGTGTGTCTGAACTCTTTTGAGTCATAAAAGAATGTGCTAGGAGGGCACACTAGAATAATTCATAGACTTGAAGGGGAATTTTAAGGTTTTTTAATACCTTGGAAAGAAATTATGCACAGGAGGAAGCATAGCACAAATTTACTGAATACTATGTAAGACTCTTCCAAGAGGGCATTGAGCGAGTGTGAGCACGCACATAACCAACACATGCTAGAGCATTAGAGACGTTGAGATAATCCCAGGGTTACTGAACACTCTAAGGAAGGAAGGCTTTGCAAGTGTGCCTTGATTGGGGAAAGGAGATTCCTTAACAATTGTGGAACGACTCAGGGAGGAGTCGTCAGAAGGCTTAAACGAGTGCAAGGAGTGCGCTAAGGACAAAGTAAATTCATCTTACAATCTCAGGAGAGAAGAGAAATAATTTTCCAGGAGGGAATTAGAAATTTCACAGAAGGACATATGAGAGCGAGAAACTCAAACTTTTCAAGCCAAGAAAAATCTCAAGAGAGTCAACACAAAACTTTGCAAGGACTGCAGAAAACAGCCGAGAACAATCTAAGTCTCGGGTAGAAAAAGTACTAGGTGTGCAATGGGAGAGAGGACTTGTTGACGTCCCGAAGGTAGCGAAGTCTTCCATCTTCGAGAGGACACAGGTGGCGAAATAGTTGGAGATCCAGAAGTTAGAGCTCCATAAGGTTTTCCAAGAGAAAAAAAAAGTCTTCGCGAAGTCGCGAAGGGCGAAGTGAATCCAGACCATTGAATCTAGAAGGGACGCGCAGAGGAGATTCGCACATTTTGGAGGAGCATTACTCTAGGAGTTTGTCGACAAGGAGAGAGCAAGATAGCCGAAGCTCCGGAGAGAGAAGTAGATATTGGTCATCGATCGTCAGGAGATACATGGTGTTAGATCATAGAGTCTGGAAGGGAGCACTCCAGAATAAATCAGAGGAGGAAAAGCGAGAGATTCTCGAAGGCTAGAGTCTGAATAGATCGCAGCCATTGATCTGAAGGAGGAACGAGGACCATTGATCCTCGCGCCATTTGAGTTTGCCGATTCGGAGTTCAGGAATGTAGGATTTGGTTGTCGTGGGAAGAGCCTAAGCCCGAAGCCCAAAGTGCCTTTGTGGTTTTAAGCCCTAGGTCATAGCTTGAGGTCATATGGTATAGAGGGCCTAGCATAGAGAACCAATGCCACTAATAGTTTCTTCGAAGAGGCCAAGGAGAGAGAGAACCACCGGGTTTTGGTAAGAACCCACGCCTTGGAGAAAGAGGGGCCTGTGATAGAATTTCATTGGGTTCCAGGAGGGGACCAAAGAGTCAATTCGACTCAGGTGCTTAGATGATCCTAGATCAGGAGGTCGAGCAGCCCTTAGGAGAGAAGTGGGGTTTGCGCCACCTATTACATGCAGTCATGTTTGAGCTCTATTGGTGTCAACTGCTCTGCTATCTCTGAGGTGTCCAATAATGGTGGGAAATATGGTCGAAGGAGAGCCACGTTGATTACTGGGTGCAGGACAAGGAAAGGAGGAATGTTGAGCCAAAAATCATTGTCACCCACAACCTTGGTGATGACGTACAACCCATAATGAAGTGGGTGATGCTTCCAATGGGGACATGTAAGGCGTTCTTTCTATAAGTGCAACCAAAATTTGTCTCCCACTTGAAACTTATGCGGCACCTAGTGTTGATCATGGCGCTACTTGTACTTGGAATTGGACTTCTGTAAAATATCCTGCACATGTTGGAGGATTTGCTAGATCTTCTCAATGAACTAGGTTTCTCTGTCAGCTTCAGGTGGAGAAGGGGATGAGTTGGCCGATGTGGCCACCACGGGTAGTGAAACATCCATGGGGCCAAATGGTTGGAATCCAAACCCCACCTGAAAGGGGTTGTGTACAGTAGAGCTATGTAGGGATCGTTTGTAGCTATGTTGGACATAGGGAAGACTCTCATCCCATGTGCGGGGGTGTTTGTAATTTTACATGTGAAATATATGCAGGATCATTTGATTGATGACCTCAGTTTGGCCATCTATCTAGGGGTGGAAGGCAGTGGATTTGGTGAGCTTGGTGTCCAGTAGTGACTAGAGGCTCGACCAAAATGTGCTGAGGAAAAGACAGTCTCGATTTGAGACAATGGTTTGTGGTATTCCAAAATGTACCCATAATCATTCAAAAATGAGCTTGGTAGTGGCCTCTGCTTTGATGCTCTTCTTGCAAGCATCCAGAATCACCATCTTGGAAAAGAGAGAAACAACCACAAAAAAATAGTCATTTCCCTATTTGGTGGATGGAAGGCCCGAAATGTAGTCCATTGATATGGATTCCCATGGCCTGTTAGGAGTAGGAAGAGGGGTTTACATGCCCTGTTTCTTAGTGTTCAGTTTCGCAATAACGCAGGCGGTGTAGGACCTTATATACTTGTCAACATCCTGTCGAAGTTTCAACTCATAGAAATTTTTCTGCATCACTGCAGCTATCTTTTCAATGTCGAAGTGTCCTTCCACCCGACTATAGTGAGATTTCCAAATCAGCTTCACTCACTCTCTTGATGGAACATGGAGATATCCAAAATGACACAACAAACCGTATTGAATATGGAAATTAGCAACAACTGAGTTTTCTCCCAAAATTTGGTAGGTGGTGGAGAATTCAAGGTTTGTCTCATAGAGGTGGGGCAATTCAGAGGTCTCATGGTTGTAAGAGTCTAGCACTGTGGTGAGTGTCGTGACTAGAGGCCAGCTAAGGAAATCAAAAACTTGGTTGGTACTTCCTGTTTTATACTTGATGTTGAGGTGGATCTATTGAAAGTATGTGGACCACTTCTGATGGCAGTCATTCTACAGTTTTCCTTGTTCCTGCATGAACTGTAGTGGCTTATGATTAGTGTGGATGACTATCTCCTTCCCAACAATGTAATGTTTCCATTGGTGGTAGGCTTGCACAATGGATTACATTTATTTTTCATAAGTAGGGTACTTACGAACAACATCTGATAGCGTCTCACTATGATATGCCATGAGGTGGCCGTGTTGAGTGAGAATGGTGCCCAAAGCATAGTCTAAAGCATTTGCCTCGATCTCAAAGGGGTTCTACAGGTTTGATAATGAAATTACTAGGGATGAGCACTAGCGTTTCTTCAAATCATCAAAATCTTATTGTTGGGACAGGCTGCGCACAAATATTTCCTTACACCACCCCTAATTACAAGAACCTGTGATAGAAATTGGCAAGGTCCAAGAAGCTCTAAAGATCAGTGAGTGTGGTTGGGGCTAGCCAGTCATGGATGACATGGATCTTGGTTGGATCCACATGCACACCATGTTGATCAGTGATGTAGCCTAGGTAATGGACCCTCTCCATTTCGAAGGAGAATTTTTTCAAGTTGGCATATAGCTTTTGCTATCGCAGGGTGTGTAGAACCTGTTGAATATGTTGCAAATGTTTCATCCAAGTCTTGTTGTAGATGAGAATGTCATCTAGATACACCACTAAAAAATTATTGTTGAAAGGTCGCAGGATATTTTCCATCATACTCATGAAATTTGTTGGCGAATTTGTCAAACCAAAGGGCATGACCAACCATTCGAAAAGACCTTATTTTGACTTGAAGGCGTTCTTCCATACATATGTCTATTCTATTGGGACCTGGTGGTAGAAAAATTTCAGATCAATCTTACTGAAGTATTTACCCCCCATGAGATGATCAAGGAGGCCGTTGATTTGAGGAATCGAGTACCGGTTCCGGACTGTAATTTTATTCGGGGCCCGATAATCGTCCCTAGGTCCTCTCTTTCTTCTGCACCAACACAATTGGGATCCCACAAGGCAATGAGATAGGACAGATGTGCTTGTGGAGTAGTTCTTGGATTTGCCTCTTGATCTCCTCATTTTCTAACAGAGAGCGGAGATAGACTCTCCCATTGGGCAACGATCCACCTGTGGTCATATTGATGGGATACTTGACTTGGTAGTGCAGAGGTACCCCAATAGGTGAGGAGAATATATCTAAGTATTCTTCCATGACCTTATCCACTTTCTTCCGTTGTGTGGAGATATTGGCCATGGAGGCCCTGTATATGGTTGCAATCTTTCGCTCACTCTGAGAATGATTCACAAATAAGAAAAATTTCTCGGTCCGAGAGATGACCTTCCCGCATTGCTTGGCAGAGATCAAGGAAATAGAAATAGATGGGACTTCCTCGGGTATCCTCTACAATTTCTTGTTCAAAGTAATAATAACACTAGGAGGCCTAGACTCATATACACCATGATGTTTCCATAAATAAGGTTGGCCCAAAAGAACATTACAAACTTCAAGAGGAGAAACATCACACAATACCTCATATTTGAAGGGATTGATGTCGTATGAAAATAAACACTGTTGGCTAACACAAAGATCGCTTCCTTGGTGGAGCCATCCAATGGTGCAGGGATGCGAGTGCGACGTTGTCAGCAGGGCTAGTCTCTTGATGACCACTACTAACATGGGTTTTTCTAGCTACCACTATCAACGATTAAATGCAATAGGGTTCCTTTTACCCACATATGTGAATGGAAAAGGTGCTCGCCTTCTTCTAGCTCGTATGGTTCACCGGAATAAAGCTTGGTGGTAGCAATGGTGCCACTGGGTTCCATGTCAATGATATTCCTCCCCCTTTATTGTTTTGACTCGATTCAGAACCTACATCTGATTCAAAGGATTTCACTTGAGCCACCAACGACTTCTTTGAGAGACAATCAACAGTGTTATGACAAGGGATCTTATGGAAGTCGCACCACTTCCCGGTATCTTTCTTTGTCTTTCTGGTGTCCTTCTTTGCTTGCAACTTGGACTAGTTTTCTTGATGCTATCCATATTTTTTATATCCTTCATTCTGTGGTTTGGGGCTGCTCTTTGCTAGATTTTGCTGCAAGGGGTTCTGAGGCACAAATTTCCACGTCTTTTGTTTGAGCTTCTGCTTGATTTTGACGACATATCGATAGGCCGCGCCCAAGGATGAGATGTCCAAAAATTCCATTTCAATATAGATGTATCAATGCAAAGCACCAAGATACTTGAGAACCATATGTCTCTCAAAATATTTGATACCCATTTTGGTGCGCAAGGTATGGAATATATTTGTGAAATCTAGCACTGCTTGGTCTCTTTCTTGGAACAGTGTGGTCCATTTTGTATACAAGTTATCATAACTTCCAAAAAGATAGTATTGTTCCTTAATAGCATCCCTGAAGGATTCCCAGGTGACCACGATTGTAAATAATGAGGGTTCCTTTGTTTCCTTTTTCTCACAGAAAGCTTCCCACCAATCTTTGACATGGGGAACGACTTTGAGGAGCACAAAAATAATCCTTTCTCTATTCTAAAAGTTATGGATAGAAAAATACCCTTCTATTAGATTCAACCATTTCTATACAATATATGTATCTATTTGAAATTCAAATATAGGAATATCAAAGTTTATTGGTACCTTGATGGGATGGTGCCTTCGCTCAAGGAAGATGCATCGTCTATCGATAACAACCTAAGGATTTGCACAAAACTATCCATCATTTCGTTCCTCTTTTGTGTGAGAGATTCCTCAAGAAACATTTTGAAAGGATCTCCTATCCCATCATCTTTCTTTTCTCCCTCCATGAGAGGTTTCTTAGGCATGCAATATATTTTTTCCTCAAGAGAAACAAGCTTGAGACCCAATTCTTCGTACATTGACCTCATTGGGGACATGCATTAAGAACGATAAGGAGCAGGCCGCTCTGATACCACTGATCCATATTTTATGAGCAAAACAAAATGAATATAGATTATTAAAATATTTTTAACACAGAATAACAAAGATACTGTAAAATTGGTTTCTATTCAACAAGGAAATAAGAAGAAATTGTAAAATGCAGCGGAAAACAAGCTTGTTGGAATGGTGGCGGCTTATCTCTGAGAAGAGATGTGACAGATGGGCTCATTCATAGGAATATGATTGCAATGAGGCTTTGAAGGCCTTTTTTACAATAACAATGAATTCCAAATCCCTAGACATCCAAAAACCTAACCCTAGGAGATGAAGTGTCAAAAGTCATGTGGGCCCCGTTGGGGTAAGCTTGTACATCAACTTCCCAATGTCGTAACTTTTTCATATGATCTATGTTTTAGGTGCACGATAGCCCATTTGAAAGGTCTATCTGAGGAATACAGATGTTTCTTTCAAACTCCAATGCAGTCCACAATTTGATTGTGGCGAGCCCTGAAAACATTGTTTAGGGCCTTAAAACGACCCCGAAATTTGGGGACCCGAAAATTAGGAAAAAACTACCAAATTGCAAAACTACCAAAATGGACCAGTTGGAATAGGTGGGAGGCCACCGACATCCATCTGTATCATAAAGGATACAAATCCAATTTTTAATAACATTGGGTAGAGGTTGTGGAAGTTGAGGTGTTGAATAATTTGCAAGAGGAAGTTGTTGGTGTTGTAGAAGTAAGTGATTATAGTTGAGGAGTGGTGGAAGTCCAAGGAAAAAAGAGTGAGAATATGCTTGAGAAGAAATTATTAGTTTTGATTAATGAGATCATGGTGATGGTCCAGAAGAGGGAGGTTGGGGTGAAATAACCACCATTGAGTGCAAGAAGTGTAAGAGAGTAAACACTGATGGGGTAAAAGAAAAGGAGGTAGTGCAACCTTGTTGAATAGTTTTTCAAAGAATGGAAAAAATGCTAAGAATAAAAGTGGGGTAGATGAAAAGTATTGTTGGGACAAAAAAAATTTGGATGTTAGTAGCAAATATGGGTAGAGGAGGATGTCCAATTGTACACCTTTGGTTATCCTACCATTTGAGAAAGATGATCAAATTTTCCAACTAGGGGGTTATGATGCATGAACATCCCTAGCATAGAAATGTATCCTACCATCTCATTCACTTTCAATACTTTATATTTCCTTTTCATAATGTTTTTGTATATTTTTTTTTACTACAAAAGCTACTACAATAGTTGTTATGGAATAAGAGATAAATGCTACAAAAGTTGCTAAAGTTGTTATAGAAGAAGACCTAACTACAACAAAATATTCTATAGAAGTTTCTACAAATTAGAATATAACTGCTACAGAAATTGCTACAATGGTTAAAGGAGATAACCTCTCATAATTATGCCATTAGAAGTCATTGTGGAAGTAGTGGGTGTTGGAACTAGTTGTTATAGAAACTAGATGAGGTGCCATAACAATTGTTGTGTTAAGAACCAAATACTTAATACAAAAGCACCACAACACATATACAAGAACAATATGCAAAATCTTCTTTATTACTATCAAACCCTTAGGGTAGGGCAACACCATACAATGGATCCTATTATGGAAGGGATCCTCTCATGTTCACTTGCCTCTTCGAGGGGNTCTAAGAAGTCCTCTTACATTTATTATATCTAATTACCCATTTATTATATCTAACTACCATAGTGGGCCTTATTTAATAATATAGTGGACCTAGTCCACCTTACATTGAATGACCTCCATTATTATCACTATGGGCCCTCTGGCCCCTCCCACTACCTCTATAGCTACCCAATAATCAACTCCAAATGATGCTCCAAAGACTGACACCTATCATGTGGATCCAAATAAGAAGATCCATCCACATAGTGGAAAATGGTTATAGCAGAATCTTGAAGGAATAATACCACTGTAGAATATGCAGACTGAACGTTGGTAACTAGCTCCTGATGTGGGACATTGATTTTCTCTACAAAAGGGGGAGTGGAGTCATCAAATAAAATATGGAAGTGGTTGTCATCCCAGAAATGAAAACTATCCATATACCAATCATCAAAATCATCCTCAAAATCATACCAAGCATATATTTCTTGATTATATTCATCCTTGAGGCCCTCCATAAGAAATCTTTCCTGGATGTTATTCAATGAATCTTGAATACTACGAAAACTATCATTGAGGCCGTCTGTGAGACTGTTTGTGAGGCCATGTGCAAATGCATCCAATCTGTCATCCAATGTGTGAAACAATTGGACTTTGAATAATTCAAGAATTTCTTTCAGGTTTTGAGAAGAAATATCCATCTGAGCACCCTATGAACCATTCAGTCCCGCAGTCATCACGAAAAAACCCAAAAAAATAGAACAATAAATTACAACATAAAATCGCGGTTTTTTCTGAAAAAACCCTAAAAAACCGTTGAAGTTAAAATGCTTATAACTTCACTTCCCGGACTCCGTTTCGGCTGATTTTTTTTTTGAAATTGGGTGAAATTGTGAGAGGAAATCAGATATGTAATTTGTTTGAGAAAATTCGGCCTCCAACTGCTACAGAAATAAAAACAAATCGCGCTGCCGTCCGCGGAAAAAACCCTAAAAAATTGCAGATTTTAAAACTTCAATATCTTGACTTCTCAGACTCCGTTTCGGACGATTTTTTTTTTAACTTGGGTGATTTTCTGAGAGGAACTCAGATATACAACCCTTTTCTACAAATTTTTCATATAAATATACCGAAAACTTCGAGAATGTCGCGGCCCTCTTTTTTTTCTCCGAAAAAAAAAATCTGCAAAAATAAAAAATATTTGCCCACAATGTCTGCCCAAGGAAAGTGCTCTGATACCACTTGTTAAGAACCAAATACTGAATACAAAAGCACCACAACATATATACAAGAACAATATGAAAAATCTTCTTTATTACTATCAAACCCTTAGGGTAGGGCAACACCATACAATGGATCCTATTATGGAAGGGATTCTCTCCTGTTCACTTGCCTCTTCGAGGGGGCGTCCTTCTATTGAGCTACCGCTCCAAATACAATACTTCTCTTCATGTCTCATTACATTGCTTGAATCCCTTTATATAGTGCTACCATCACCTAAGAACATTCTAGAGGAGGAATTTTCTAGAAGTAGAACCT
>SNQJ01S0035763.1:63473-80902 GCA_010110895.2 Picea sitchensis
TACTGAATACAAAAGCACCAAAACAGATATAGAAGAACAATATAGAAAAACACAACTTTATTATATCAAACCCTTGAGGTAGGGAAACACCATACAATGGATCCTATTATAGAAGGGATCCTCTCCTGTTCACTTGCCTCTTCGAGGGGGCATCCTCCTATTGACCTACCGCTCCAAATACAATAATTATTTCCATGTCTCATTACATTGCTTGAACCCCTTTATATAGTGCTACCATCACCTAAGAACATTCTAGAGGAGGAATCTTCTAGGAGTAGAACCTTCTAAGAAGTCCTCTTACATTTATTATATCTAATTACTCATTTATTATATCTAGCTACCATAGTGGGCCTTATTTAATAATATAGTGGACCTAGTCCACCTTACATTGAATGACCTCCATTATTATCACTATGGGCCCTCTGGCCCCCCCCACTACCTCTCTAGCTACCTTACATGTTGCACAAGTGAGTTATAGGATTGGATCATTATGCTACAAATCGATGGAACTATTCTTGGTTGTACAACCTCAAGTTAGTGTTGTAGAACTAGAATAAGGTAAATTAGAGAATGATTGTCATGATCAAGTGTGTGTGATGGTTTACCCTAGTTGGAAGGTCATTGGAATAAATTTATGGGAACATTGTTTACCATTGAGAACAAAAATATCCATTTCAGAAGATGAATATATAAGGGACATGTTGAAGAAAGAAATAGATTCATTAGGCAACCAGATCGTTGGCAGCCAAAATGATTGGAGTTGTTCGACTTCCAATATTTTTGTATAAAATTATATGCCCATGATTAGTCAAGGAACCTTTGGCCTATGAGAAAAGATCCATTAAATAGTGGTGGTAGGATATAGAGGCACTAGTCAATATTGTGTAGAAGTTCAACCTTTGGGTGGTGGTTGGTGTGAATATTTTGGCTTGTGAATCATAGCTTGCCTGAAAATTGGTTGTAGTGGTGTTGATCGATAAATATCTAGAGATGGTAGAAACGTCTTAAGATTATTATGGCATGCCTAAGATCTTGGCGTTGATTTAATAAACAAATTTTGAGATTGTGGATATAGCTCTTCTTTCTTTCTATTTTTTATGGAAGTATACATTACCTTGTGTATTGAACATTCATTTGTGTGTGGTGTATTTCTCTATGTTCAATTAAATTTCAAATTGTGGTTACCATTATGTTAAATGTTTTTGTTTATTATTGTTATAGGATTCAAGAGAATTTTGTTGTGCGTCTGATATTTCGTGTTAGGATATTTAGACACTTAGGAGTTACTTAAGATCAATTTGTTCTAATGTGTCTTTAGGTAAAGCATTTTTCCTTAGTATGCATCACATGGTCTCCACTCAGTGAACCTATGAAATAACATATGCATTCGTGGCATATTGAAGAATACCTCTAATTTCACTACATATTGATAAATACCTCCCAAAATCATTTTGTTGAACCCCCCTCCTAATACNAACCCTCTTTATGAATGGAAATGATAAGATATTGGTAAAAAAGGTGAAACCCCCATGGTATGCATTACTATGCAATTGTAGTTCTTTAATTAAATAGTCACAATATGTTCTACGCATAAAGTCATTCAACAATTCTATATTCTCCTTGATACTAATGACTACATTGATTTGTGGCTTAACACCTTATTGATCCAGAGTCTATTTAAAGAGAATGGAGGGTAATTTGTTGATGATTTATTGTGAGAAACTTGTATGTTTTTTTTTTTACCTTTTGCATTAATATATTGCCTCAAGTGGCCATGGACCGTTTTAGTTGTTGAGAGATTTAACCACATAGTAACTAGTGTGCTTATATTTAATCTATTTGTGTGGGAGGTTTATTACTGTGTTTGACCTAAGTGGAAATACCTTGTTTTTCAAACATGGTATTAGAACTCATATGGAGACCCCCTCCCATTGTTGATTGATACTTGAATCTATGTCTTTTCTTGCATCAAAGGATTTATGGATTCATCTATTTCTATGCATTTTTGGGCTAAGTGAGCTATTCCATTAAATCTAGAGTACTACTTTGAGTTGGAAATACTTTTCATTTCACCAGAAAAGGTTTATGTTTGCTTGATATGTGACTATTTTTTAGATCCAAAGGTATAAAGTTTTGTTACAGTTTTTTTTTTTGTGTTGATATTTCAGTTTTTCTATTTGTTTTCATAGTTTTCTACCCTTTTTGGTTTATGTATTCTCTTTTTCATCCACCTTGTATGATCTAGGAAAACTAGAAATAGAGCAAAAAGTGTTTTATTTTTTACATATGCTCTTTTCTCTTTTCTAGGTAGGCTAACCAAGACCTAATTGATAGTTTTTCAAGACTTCAATATGTGTTTATTTGTATATATTTTCTTTTTTTTGTGTGTGTGTGGTTGTGTTGAATCTTTTTCTAGATGAAAACAAGGGTTTTTGTGTAAGCACACACTTTGAGGAAAAGAGTAATAAAAACTAAATAAAAAAGAAAAACAAAGTCACACCTCCTCCTTCATAACATTTATTATATATTTTTCATTAGCTGACTTGGTTTAAAGTTACTTTATTAAACAAGAGGTCTTGAGTTCTAGTCTATCTTTTCATTAACTTACTCTTTGAAAACGTTCATGCAACTTTAAGTTATCCACATAACTTTATTATAAAGTTCATTTTACTTAAATGATAAAAGTGAATCACTATAAGGTAACTTTAATTTTCATTTTTTAAGTTGCTTTTTCCATGCAACTTTAATTTATAAAGTAACATCATCATAAAAGAAAGGGAATTTGTTTTTACTTAGTACCTCATTGTGTATCCATCGCCATGTGGGCCAACCTCTACATGCCACATGGCACTTTGGTTACCTTATATGGCTTTCTTAGAAAATGGCATAACTTTGACATTCAGAGTCCATTAGAAGTTCCCTTGTTTTTTAAAATACCTATTTTTTTTAGATCATTCAATCCATACAATCCATGTCTACTCTTAAATCCTTCTTACTTTCCTATTTTAATATGGCCAATCCAAGCAGTATTTTTCTTACCAGTTCAAACTACTTCTCATGGAATCCTATATGGATGATGTACTACGAAGTGAAGGGATTTGCCAAAGTACCTTGGGAAAAGAAACTACCACCATTGATTCCTCATAGAAATATGAACAATATAAGTAAAATAACGAAAAAAGTGGATTAATCAAAATTTCCATCTCTAGTGATTTATAGTTTCACCTTCAAGTAGTTGTAAAACCAAATGATGCTTGTAAAAATATGGAAAATATATTTGGTAAACACGATGAGATTCAATCCCACTAGCTTAAAAACAAATTGATTTCTTTAAATCCAAACAATTTCTCTTGTATTGAAGATTATATATCTAAGTTCAAAACACTAGGACTTTTACCTAGAGACTATAACATCGAAAAGGTGGATGACCAATTGATATATGTTATTATTTCTAAGACTGGTAGTGCCATATATTCTATATTTGTATCTACTTTTCTCTCCATCGAAGAAGCTCTAGGGGTGACTTACAAACCACCCACTATGGATTTATTTTTTGTGATTTGTTGATTAGAGAGAAAGATAAGCTCTTGTATATTGGAGTGATCAACACAATAGGTACATATAAAATTCCTTAGTGTCCCAACAAAAGAATAAATCCAAGCACATGAATAAGTAGCATCCTTACAATAACAAGAAAAACAAGGGTCCCAAACCCTCTTAGCTAGATCCTCCTCCTAATCATGACAAAGGAACAAAATCAAAAAGTAAGACCACTGATAGACATTGCAATTTTTTGGGGGTGATATGGTCATCGAGAGTCCAAATGTTTTAAGAATATGTAGGCCTTAGAAGAAACAATGAACAAGCACAACATCAATGCCGATTCTTCTTCTTCTAACTCTACTTCTCATGGACTTTCTACTTCTAGTTTTTCCTTCAATGCAATATCTACTTCTTCTTCTAATGAGTGGCTTATTTATTTTGGAGCATATTATTTTATCGATAAAGATAAATCAATTTTTCTTCTCTTAATTAATCGAAAAACAAACAATTATTTTTTGGTGATGATAGATCTTTTAGCATTGTAGGGTTTGGAAAAATTCAACTAGATGATGGTCATTTAAATGATGCATTATGCATTCAAAGTCTCTCCTATAATATTATATTAGTATATCAAATCACTTACACTTGTGTTTTCACCACTCCAAGTTGTAATCAAAGATTTAAAAGATTCCAAGCATGTCCTAGAAAATGGATTTGTTGATGATATTACTAGTTTGTACATATTTTACAACTTTGGGTCTTCATCTTTTCCATCAATTATTATTTATCATAGTAATGACTTGACCAAACTTTGGCATGAACAATTTGGTCATCTAAACTATCGCTCATTACAATACTTATGTAATAAAAGTATAGTTATTGGTCTTCCTCTCATTTCTTGCAAAGATGGTGTTTGTGTTGGCTATGTTCTCAAAAAACATTGTCAATATAGTTTTGACAAATGTACATATTAGTACACCTCGACCCCCTTACAACTTGTTCATAGAGATATTTTTACTCCACTTCCTTTTCCTTGTTTCTCTAAGTTCAATTACTTCTTAACTTTAATTGATAACTTATTTAGACTCATTTGAGTTTATTTCTTAAAACTTAAGAGTGAAGTTTTTGACATGTTTTTGGCCTACAAGGCCCTTGTAGAAAAACAATCTAGATATCAATTGTAGAAGTTAAGAATAAATAATGGAGGAAAATATGTTAAAAAAATATTTAAAACTTACTGCACTATATAGGACATTCATATGCAACATACTATTCCATATACACCATAGTAAAATGGTTTTGTTGAGAGAAAGAATCACATGTCAAAAGGAAACATAAATTTTTATAATCCAATCTAAGGGATTAAGTCTTCATTTTTAAGTAGAAGACATAAATTGTGCCAGTTACATAGTCAATCACAATCCCACATACAAGGAGTTAAAAATATAACATTGGATGTAAACCACTTTCATGTTATTGGTAGTGAAGCATGGGATCACATTCCTAATGAGAAAATGAAATAATTATATCCTAAAAGAGACAAGTTCATTTTTGAGTGTGTAGGTTTTCACAGTTAGTCATGATATGCACAAAATTTCTAGAAATAAGCTATGTGCGACATTTTGAAATTTCATACACAATTTATTTCCAGAAATTTTTTGCATATAAGTACATTTTTGTTGAATATTCTAAACATGTAAAAGGTTATAGATTTATTCAACCTAATCCCAAATAAATTATTATTAGGAGAGGTGTCAAGTTTGATGAAAGTCATTCAACATGCAATAATAATTCAAGGTGTGCCATATTCGACTTGTGAGTGATCTTGGGTGTCTACATCATATTCTATTTCCAACTTTTTTGTTAATGATCCTAATTTAGTTTCTTCTTCAAATTATGAGAGTGCATATGAAAATCCACCTCCACCTACTCACCTTCTTCCGATTAGGTCCATTAAACATGAACCTGCACTGACACCACCACTTTTTAGATGGGTCTATACAACGTGAGAAGCAATTGACGATCTTTCCATTCATCTTGTAGATCAATGTTGAATATTTTTTCAATTCCAGCAAGCCTCCTCTCTTTTGGCTCAAGTTTCAAAGACTCATGATCCAGAAACATTTGCAAAAGGTTATGGAATCGAGTTTGAGACACAATAATGAATGAAGAATATTGTTCCTTAATGGTGAAAAATACTTGGGATCTTGTAACTCTTTTGAAAGGAAGAAAACTTGTCAGATGTAAATGGGTGTATAGAACTAAGTATGTTTTAGATGGAAGTGTTGAAATACATAAGGCCTAGTTTGTTGAAATGATTTTCTCAAGTTGAAGGGATTGACTATAATGAAGAATTTTCCTCTATAGCCAAAATGAATTCCCTCTTCCTTTTTCTCTCCCTTTTTTCCTCACATATATGGGAGGTTCATCGGATGGACGTTAAATCTACCTTCTTGCATGGAAATTTTCAAGAAGAAATTTACATGGAATGATCCTCATAGCGATGTTTATAATGACACTAGACTTGTATTCCACCTTAAGAAGTCTCTTTATGGTCTTCAACACACTCCTTGAGTTTGGTATGATAAAATGGACAAATTTCTTCTTGACACTAGATTTTATAGATGTCATTCTAACCCCAATTTCTATACAAAGAAAGTAGTCACCCATCTCATCATACTTGTTCTTTATGTTGATGACCTTATTCTCACTGGTAGTGACCCCAAAATTTTAATCTATGTGAAATATATCGCTAAGAATAAATTTGAAATGATGGAATTATGTTATTTGGATTCTTTCCTTGGACTCCAAGTATTGAAAACCAAGGAAGGAATTTCCTTTTCCTAATATAAGTATGCATGTGACCTCCTTCATTGCCTTCACATGGAAGATTGTAAACCAACCCCTTCTCCCTTCTAGTCTAGAGTTAAATTTACTACCACCTGTAATACACTCAAAGTAAATGACACTTTGGAACATCTGTTATTTGGTAGCCTTTTGTATTTGACTCACACCCATTCTGATATTTCCTTCGTTGTTGGTCTTGTTTCCTAGTATATGAAAACACCCCATGAGAGCCATTGGAAAGAAACAAAAATGATACTTTGGTATATCTGACCTAGATTTGAATTCAGGATACATTATAATTAAGAGGGGACTTGTTTTCTAGTTAGTTTTACTAATTCTTATTGGGATGCTAACCTTGAAGAAACAAGGCTATGTTTTCAGTTTTGGTTCCGAACCTATCACTAGGGATTGTGAGAAGAAACAAGTTATTGGTCTATCTTCAATAGATGTAGATTATTAATAAATTATTAATGCAAGTCAAGAAGCATTATGGATTTAATAGATCCTCTTAGATTTTGGATTCCAATGACGACATTTGACCACACTCTGGTGTGAAATTTAGAGTTCCATCAAGTTCGAGAAATATCTAGTTCAACATCAACACAGTAAACACAATGGGAAACACATGCACTTCATCAGGTAAAGTTTTGGTGGTGCAATACCCACCCTAGCTAAACAAAGGAGAGTTCATTTGGAGTCTTTGTCTTTTGGAATTTTCCTAAGATCTTGAAGTATACTAGAGAATAAAAATGGGAGGCTTGGAGAGCCTCGATTTCTATGTTGGCATCATATCATGTTTCCTTGTGTGTTTTGTAGCAGTTTGTGTAGCTTCCTAGCATCCAATAGTTCATATTCCTAGTCTTGTTTTGCAAATATTTTTACAACCACTAGAGATATTTGTATTGTTGTTCCCATTCATAATAAGATGCCATATTATTCTCCTCTATTTATGTGTTGTTTCCATGTGTTTGATAATATTCCTCATTGACCCAATTGTTGTAAGGGTTTCATATAATTTTCACATAGGAATAATTAATAATTTTTGGGTCAAGGATATTACAGTGGTATCAGAGCTGGAGATGTTTCCATCCTGTGATTTCATCACAACAATTTCCTTATCCAAAAAAAAAAAATGGAGAATTTGTTTGGAAGAAAAAGGGGGCAGTGCACTTCAAGATTAGATATGAAACTTTCTGAGAATAATTGGCCAAAAGAATTTGATGTTTGAATTCCTCTAGAAAAAATACCCAATTTCAAAAACGAAATTAGTTGAAATGGAATCTTGGAACTAAAGTTATCATCATTTTAATTTCGACAGTTTTTTCAGGGTTTTTCAGGAAAAAGCCGCGCGATTTATAGTGAGGGCAAACAGTGGGAAGAAAATCATATTGTGTGCATATAGTGGTGATTCTGCCAGCCTATAATGCCAAGGAGGAAGGGGGGTGGAGGAAATCCCTCTAATAAATCACCGAGGAGGAAGTTGGAAGAAATCTCATCAGAATCAGAACCAGAAGGAAGCATGGGGAACTAGGGTGAAGATAAAGTCAAGCAATTATTGGAATCTATAGTAGCAGGACAACTACATATGACTATGGGAAAACAAAATACAACACAACTCATTCAAATCCAAGGAATATACAATGGGAATTAGACATAGGGCATTCAACAAAGTAGTAGGGCCTATAGGGAAATTAACAACACCCATATTCCAATACAAAGTGACTCATTGACAGGTAGCAGTAAAATACCAATGCCATCATTACTGCAATTTATTAAGGAGAAGTAGACAGAAGTTACAGAACAATAGGACCAAGATAGTGATTCCCTTAAGGGTTACAAAGAGTACCTATTCACACCAGAACATTTCCAGGAATCATTTTCTTTCCAAGACTATTACAATGATAAATATAGGAACAAACCAAGGGAATGGAACAAATAAGTGCAGTACTAGAAAAACTATGATCTTATGCACGGGGTGGGAAGGTTAACTATTCCCTCTTTATATGGATCAACTAAGAGCTCAACCAGAACTTGGGTGCAAAAGATGGACACTTACCTCTAGCTCAACCCAATGATCGAGGAAGAGGAAATCAATATTTCCACCTTACATTTGGATTGGGAGGCTGATGAATGATGGCATCATGGGTTGGTCACCCTTGGACATGCTAACATTACATCATATGTAGAGTTCACCCAAAGGGTGATGGACAGGTTCGAAAGGAAGGATCCAGAAATTCATTTCATGGAGTTGGCCCAGTTGAGATAGATAGGTACACTAGATGAATTTATCATAGAGTTTCATAGGTTGGATTTCAAGGTAACTGATATCTCAGAACAAAGGTTAGTGATTCTATTTACAAAAGGTCTAATTGAACCCTTGAAGGGTGAGGTTAAGGATTTTAGGGCACCCACATTACAGTATGCCATCAAGAAAACTCGGGATATGGCCGACACAACGGTCAGAAAATACACAGTAAAGATTGTGGCGCCCTCGAACATCAACCTATGTCGGGAAACGCTCCCCAAACAACCTTATCTTTTCCCAACTAGCTCTGATACCAATTTTGTCATGCCATACCACCAAGCCATGCCATACCACCACATAACTTTGCGGAAATATTCACATAGAAAACTTAACATGAATAAATAGAGATAACACCTGATATTCATATATATTTATTTACATATGTATCTAATGAAAATTTAGACTAGACATTAACATTCTGTACATACACATATTCTTTTGGAGTTCTTCTATCACACAACTTAATGCATAAATAACAATAAAAACATACATGCAATAATCACAGACAAAACCATAGATGTAACAACATATATAAATAAATATCATGTAAATAAATAGAGAAATGAGTACTTATCTTTTAATTGAGGCCTTCCAACTATGTGCAGACCTTCCACAAACCTCCCAGACGTATACCGCATTTCTCATCACACTCAGCAGTGGGTCACCCCCGAGCTAGGACTAAACTCCATCTGGGAAGGGATTTCTAGGCTTGGAAAGGACAACAGGGAAGTTGCATAGAAAAATAGGAAGTATTTGTGTCCCAGGAGACACTTACACCCACAACCCACAGACCCTCATTCCCCACATGCCTGTTCCACACCAGGAGGGTACACCTTCACTATTACAAGTCCATCGGCTACTACACCTCCCTTTCCTTGGGCTTCAACAACAGGATGGAACGAAAGACTTAGAGTACTATAGCTTCTATGGGAGTCCCTCCAGGAGAACTCACTTCCCAACAAACTCTCTCAACTAGGGAGAGTTGCTCACAGGTATGAAAACCTTCTTCTTCAATTCATCTCTTATGTCAAACGGACACATGTGATGTCAACAACATAATTCGGCTAACGCACAGGTGATGGTAACAATTGAAAATGGGTATGGACACAAAATCTGGAAGCAAGACAATCTTAGCCAAGGACTGCGTTGGCAGCAACAACCAACCACTAAGACACAAAATGACTCAGAAACAATAGAGGTGCATCAAGATTCATAGGAAATATGTAGGACAACTCCAGTATATGTAGGTTACAATGGAATGTACATCAGTGGGTAGTATGGCTCTCTTCCAGGGTGACTAACCTCCCGAGAGTGCAGACACAATGGTGAAGGAATCTTGAGAATTGTGAGAATCCTCAGAGTCTTGAGAGTCGTGATAGAACCCCCCATCGAGATGACTTTCCCACCTAAAAACGTAATGCACCTAGGTTGACACATGTCTCCCTAAAGTTTCATGAGCTCCACTTAACACTCGTCCCCTTTCCCCAGGAACTTAGGAAAACACGGTTAATTCAAACCTTAGTCTCTAGGAAATAATATTATAATAATATTATTCCTTTATAGGTAATCCCTCTAGATTATCCCCTATTCATAGACACTTAGCCCCTTCCCTACCTATTGGAGCTTAGTCCCACATAACTCTTTCTTCATGGAGGGTCTACACGCTATGATGTAATTTTTATTAATGATGTGAGTATTTACATACACAAAATCAAGCTCATTGGCCTTAGCATGTAGCTCACCAGCCTATAAACATAATTACAATTCAGGAGGGGCTCAGCCTTGGGGTGTTACAAAGACCTTCATTCCTCATAAGGGGCATGCGAAAAAGTTTCCCCAATAGACATGGATAGGGAAATACAGGTTGGATAAAGACACTTAAAGATATCTCGAAAGAAAGAAAATATGCTTTAGTTGCAAGGATCCATGGGAACTAGGTCATCGATGTATGGGAAAGGGAAAGGTCCATTATATTGAAGTCACTATTACATATGACCAAATTTGCGATGATTTTTCATTGATATTGCCACACTTATTCATCGCAATTTCCACGAAATCCTAGAGTTATTTTCATCGAAATAATTTCGTCGCTATATCCACGATCCAAGTGTGCATGGAAACATCGACGGAATTATCTCTCCACGTTTCACCACTTTCAATATTGTTTAGCCTTATGCAACATCGCAAGTACGACGAAACTTAGTCACAATTGGAACGAAAAGTTATGCCAAGCCAATAACTTACGATGTTGATGTTGAATGTGTGACGAAAAACCGTCTCAACTTGCGATGAAAATCCGTGGTAATATCGACGAAACAATATCTCAAAACCAAATTTACAACGCAGATCCTATATGTGTGACGAGAATGCGTGGAAAATTTCGACGAAAGTTCGTCGCTATAGCGACAATTTTGGTAAAATAGTAAATTTTTTTCCAACGAACTTTCGTCGATATTGCGACGATGACTATAAGTTTAAAAAAATAAATTACATGAAATATGGTATTACCATATTACATTTTAATA
This sequence comes from Picea sitchensis, assembly GCA_010110895.2. Taxonomy (NCBI): domain Eukaryota; kingdom Viridiplantae; phylum Streptophyta; class Pinopsida; order Pinales; family Pinaceae; genus Picea; species Picea sitchensis. The sequence continues at coordinate 74,694 of SNQJ01S0035763.1, forward strand.
TGGTATACCATATTGTATGCCATATTACAATGTAATATGGTAATGCCATATTACATTTCTCTTCAATTCACATTAGAAAAGGAAAGTATAGCCTTTCAATTCATTGCAATTGAAAACCAAGTAACTGAAGCTTTATAGCCTTTCAATTCATTGCAATTAAAAAACCAAGTAACTGGTTTTCAATTTGATAGAATTGTAATGCATCAATATTAAATCTAATGAAACTTGAAATTTCATTTGAAATCAAAGCAAATTCTCGCATGACACAATGGCTGAACCTTTGATGCAATGAAGGAGTTGGATAACATAAAAACTTGAAACTTTTGTTGGTGCAATCATAATATACCCAAATAAGATATGAATTGTACATCATAGTTTAGGCATTGAAGTACTACATCAATTATTTGTTGGGAAAACAAAACAATTAACTCAAATCATAAGCTTATATAATCCTTGTCAATTGTCCTGCTATAACCCTATAATTCATAGATCATCTATTGACTGGAAAATTTCACCTTTGGATGTATTTTGGTTTGCAACACATTAATTTATGAAAATTATTTTCAAAGAAAAGAAAAGAAAAGAAAATTCATGATTGCTGACGCTGAGTGGTGTTTCCTAACCCATGGTGAAAAAATCAAGGGAAGCAATGCACAAAACCCACAAAATCACTTGGTCCCAAGTTTTCTTTAACAAATATAATTTTGTGCTAACAAGTTAAAGAAGGTGCACAGATGAATGGTTGAGGCGATGGCACTCATATCTACTTCAACAATAAGTTTTTCTGACTTCCACTGCTTCTACCTTTAATTCATGGGAGGGGGTCCCAAATCTTGATAACAAAGCATGGCATCTGAATGATCGAGACTTCTATGACTCAAATATATGGTTGATATTATATTTTTCAGACCCCATGACCTGGGCTTGCCTTAATGGGGGCTGGTCCAGAAGTTGTTTAAAGTTCGCTACGATCTACTAATTCAATGGGTAAGCGACCGATGGACTACCGGTGATCTTCAGACCCCCCAACCTATATGCCTTTAACGGGGTCCGGTCACCAAAAAGAAACCACTTTCCTAATATTTTTAAAAATCACCCATTTTTTCCTGTTCAGTATGTCTTCTTCCAAAACCGATTCCGGGCGCAATAAAACTAATTTTAAGAAACAAAGAGAGGTTTTTCTCTGTAACAGAATGAAGAAAAAAAACCTCTCTCATTGTTTTCATTGGTTCCATGAGAATGGAGAATCAAAGACATCTTCGAGACCCTTTTTTCAAATTTTTCATTTTTCTGTTACAATCCTAATTTTGCGGGAGCTGTTACGGCGAGCTGGAGGCGAATTTGGCGAAACCAAAGGAGGTTTTTGTCCAGAACATGCCCATATATAATAAAATCCTTCCTTATTTTCCCAGGTGTAAGCGTTGAAGAGAAACAGATGTCTGTTCGAACCCCTTTTTTTGTAGAAATTAGGCTCGTCTTTCATGGCAGACAGTTCTAGATTTTTGGGGATTTCTTGCTATTTTTGGCCGAGGTGGTTGAATTCAACCTCGAAAACCTGAGGAGAGTCTTTTTTATATATTGTATGGAATCAAATGTGCAGGTGGATCTCATGCCCAGGCAGGCTGTGAGCACTGTAACTTCTATCAAGAGATTTTCCAGAAATATAAAGAAACGTTTCACAGGATTCCTGCATGTTAGCTATTGGTGAAGTTTTTCCCTCGTCGGTGAATGTGTATTTTCCTTTGTTATCATTGTGTTCTCTGTCTGATATTTTTAAAAGGAGTTGAAGTTACAGGATTTATCTTTGCATACCCTATTTTCTGACTTTTAAAAATCTAAATGTTTGTCTTCTGATGTTGTAGTGAAGAAATTCTTAAATGCTTCTTTACTGTGATTGATAATCTCACCTTTTCTGCTAATCCATCGCTTATTCCCAAAGAATCCAATAGTTTCATTATCTCGCCCTGTGAAAAGACTTCTTATAAACTATTCTTTGATATCTATCTTTATGAATAGACCCCATAGCCCAATGGAAGCATGAAACCTTTTCCAACCAATCTACAGAAAACTCCAAGAACACAACCTATTCTACATAACTAGCCTAAGATCAAATCTCTAACAAAGATAAATTTGATAGAGAGATACTTCTCTGAGTCTTAGATTGCTAGATCCCTAACTCGAAACGGTTTTGATGTTGCCTCTGTGACTGCCTCCACAACCTTGGGCAAATTACAGAGTGCTAACAGAATGGCGACCATACTAGGGAACTTTCCCCAGTAGTACACTTCAAAGTTACATATCTGATCACTGATGGTGGACATTGACCAGACACAAGAAGGCTGAGATCATTCACTTGGCAACTCTAATCAGCTCCAGACAATGCCAACTCAAATAATCCACTGGAGGAAGAACCTAAAGCATGGCCAAGCAGCCTAGAAAGACCAGGTACTCAAGCTCAAATTGCATTCAAGACATCTTTGGTTTTATATGTAATTATGTTCTATCTTATTCTAAGCCCGATCAAAAGTATTTTGCTGAAGTTTATATTGATCATCTGCAAATTGATGAGCCTCAAGAGATCAGATCACCAATTGTAGATTATGTACATACTCATACACCTGTGCACATCCCAGATGCACCTGTAGAAGTCCTAGTGAGACATAAGTCTCCTGCTTTATCTCCTACTCTTGCTAAATCTCTGAATGGTTGTAACCCTCTTGCTTCACCTCCTGTACCTACCAAAATCCTAGACAGATACAAGCCACTAGGTTTTCCTCCTATCCTCCATGACCTCCTTGCAAATTACACCAATAATCTGCCTAGGTTTGATGGAGAGAATGCCAATATTATTGCCGAAAAACACATCGAGAGGTTTGAAGATTTTGTTGACCTTTATGAGGTTGAAGATGACAATGTCTATATTAGTATGTTTGCCTTGTCTTTGCAAGGCAAAGATAAAAATTGGTTTAAAAACCTCCCAGCTGCAAGCATAAAAAAATTTCATCAGTTCATGCAAGTTTTCTTAGATAGGTGGGTGATCATGAGAAATGGATTTCTCATACTAGAAGAATATGACCATTTGAAAAGGCATCTAGGGGAGACAATACTTCAGTTTTCAGCAAGATTCAATAAGGTATATCATGCAATGACTGCTGATATAAGGCCACCGCCAGGATTAGCTCACTTGCATTACCCAGATGCCTTTGATCCTGAGATGACATTCCAATTAAGAGAAAGGAACACTTGATCTAAAAATAGGGGGCTAACTTTTTTTGCTATGAAAGCACCCTCTACTCCACTAAAATAAACTTTTCAGGACCTTGCTCTATGTCAAAGTTGTGCAAGAGGTTTTATGTGTCAAGTTCATGTTTTTTTTAAATGTTTATGTGTGAGGTATTTAAAAAGTTAAATATATTTTTTAAACAAATACACAATAAACATAACTTGCAGCAAATAAACCAGCAAACTCACAACAATAATAAGATGATAAAGGAGTTCACCCCCAACTAGGCTACATCTCCTTGAGCCTCCATCAATGGACTAGGCTCTCTAGGATTAGTTTGTCAAAGATTATTTTACAAGCTGTTGCTCAACTCCAATGGATTTACATACTTTACCATTGGGTTCTGAATACATAAAAACCCCAGAAATGACTAATAGAACTCTGAAAACGGATCATGGCTCATCCGGGCATGACCTCTTCTACATGTGGCCTTGAGCTTCCCTGAGCTTCCTTGGGGAAAAAACACCTGTAAAATTCCTCAAATGCCTCTGAAACCTATCCAAATGTGTTCATAGCCTAACAATTAGCCAAAAATGACTATTCAGTCATAGAAAACAGACTTGGGCTCATCTGAGCATGGCCTCCATCAATGGCAGCTTCAAGCTCCCTAGAGCTCCCTGAAACTTCAATGGTGCAAAACCTACAAAATAAGTCTTCAAATTCCTTTGAAAATAGTGCCAATAGATTCATAACATCCAAAAACCCTTAGCTGGGCTTTTTCGGCACCTCATTTGGCCAAAAAATGAAGAAGTTAGGCCTCCTGCCATTTTCCTCCTTCAAGCTTGTTGTCTCTGGTTCGCCAAAATGCACCTCTGTGTGTCCAACCTAGCCTCTACGCTCATTTTCTTGCTAAAATATAGCACTGGCATACAACCGCAAAACACGTGAAACTATCAAATGGTTAGCGGAATTAAGCCCCCTAACCTCGGAGGTGTTGGGCGCATGAGGCCATGTGGCCACGTCTCCCACGCACAAAAGGGCTACGTTTGCATGCTTGTTGTGGTCGTGACATGTGACGGGCGCAAAGGGTAGAGAACCATTTGAAATATCCATGCACAAATCTGTGTAGTGGAGGTCACATGGACGCACATAAAAACCGGGGGCTGAGGCTAAGCCCCATCCCGGACCCCACGCCCATTTAACCATAGATTAAATTTAAATACAAATCACAATGTTTCATTATAAGAAAAAAATGTGTGGCGCGTTGGTTGGTTGGACTTTGTCAAAGCTTTGAAGCAAGCTTGGAGGTCCAGGGTTCAATCCCCATGGACTCCACAAAATTTTTAAACAAACAACCATTACCAAAAAACGGGGTGCCATGTGGCAGTCCATGCCTGGGCCACGTGGCACCAAACCATTTGACAAAAAATTCCACGTGTCCACCAATGATTCACCCAAACTACCAACTCAACATTGACACATCACCACTTGCCACGTTAGCGGTCGTACCTCTTCCACGTCATCCTGTACGGACTATACAGTTAGCAATTTTTTTTTTGCCTATTTGACAAATCGAACAGATCGTGATATATCACTCATCCAACGTCCGTTTGAACCCGTTTGATTTGTGTTGGGTTTGTGATGACGAGGGCTACACACCTGTTTGTTTTGATGCAATTATGAGAACTTTGATTTTTGGGCTCAATTTTGACCCCTGGTCCAGATTCTGATCACACCTTTCCACTGAAAGGCTTTTGGACCCAAAAAAGCTGATGATTATCTTCCTGATCTTAAATACTCTTCTTCTTCCAAGTTCTATCAACTGATTCTACTTGAAAAGTCTTTTTGACAATCACCTGGATACCTTGACATGCCTTGCACTGTAACTGGCTATGTCCCTCAACTACTGTCCTCTCGCTGCTGCTGACCCACTATTCTCCTTGTGCTTGAAATACTGACAACCTTCCCACTGAGAATCAAGTCCCTCTTGTGAACTCTTTGGCGTCAAAACAATCCGCTCTCCAATGGATGCAAAAGCTTTCCTGCGACATCTTGTCACAAACCAAGAAAACCATCAATCTTGAAAACAAATTTATACAAGACTGAAAATGATACCAACAAAGTCTTTTGGCTCTTCAAGAAAACGGTCGCATATTGTACTTCATCAAATCACATGGAGTTTTCCTACATCTTGGTGTACTCAAAATCGACTTACAAGCCAACAAACACCATCGACTAAACATAATTCGAAAAACATGATTGACACAACATAGTCGTCAAGACAACATCGACACAAGTCGAGACTCATTTGAAACATATCGACCTTCCCAAAATAACAAGTCGACATTCATGATACACAATCATGTTTCAATCATGAAACATTCATGATGAACTATCACCAAGTTCATTGTTTACGCACACACAAAAACACATGCATGTGCATGACTCTTCAACTCTCCTTCCAGTACAAACATAAGTACATAAACCCGAAACATGTGGGTACATAAGAGCTAAATATGAAAAAGATATATGGTTGTAACAAGTGAGCATCATACAATTTGTACTTGTCATACTCTCAACATAAATGCATACATAAGGCTGAAATGTGCATCTACAACAGAAAAATGCAAGCCTTACTTGCTTAAGAAATCTAACCATTTCTTACCAAGCCAACTCAATGGTGAATTTTTTTGCTGAAAATCGTCTTCTTGTGAATCATCTTGACTCACATCGATGATGGAATCTCCTCTTCCATTCTTTCTAGTCTCTTTATCCATATGCCTCTTGTGATGTGGATGAGTGGTTGGATGCAATGTCCAACATTGGTCAATGAGATGACCCCTCTTCTGGCAATGAGTGAAAATCTTTTGCATCCTCTTTTCAAGTTGTCTTTGCTTGGAAAGTTTCCTGAAAGTGGTCAATCTTTTCCAACATTTTGAAACATGATGGTTATATAAACCACAATATGTGCATGGACTTTTTCTTC
>SNQJ01S0035763.1:85282-115090 GCA_010110895.2 Picea sitchensis
CAGTTTCCCCAATATTTTTTAAAAATCGCCCATTTTTTCCTGTTCAGTATGTATTCTTCAAAAACCAATTACGGGAGAAATAAAACTAATTTTAAGAAACCGAGAGAGGGTTTTCTCCGTAACAGGATGAATAAAAAAAACCTCTCTCATTGTTTTCATAGGTGCCATGATAATGGATAATCAAAGACATCTTCGAGACCCTTTTTTCCAGTTTTTCATTTTTCTGTTACAGTCCTAATTTTACGAGAGCTGTTACGGAGAGATGGAGGCTAATTGGGTGAAACCAAAGGAGGTTTTTGTCCAGAACATGCCCATATACAATAAAATCCTTAATTTTTTCCCCATGTGTAAGAGTTGAAGAGAAACATATGTTTGTTCTGACCCTTTTTTTTGCAGAAATTAGGCCCGTCTTTCATGGCGGACAGTTCTAGATTTTTGGGGATTTCTTGCTATTTTTGGCCGAGGTGGTTGAATTCGACCTCGGAAACCTGAGGAGAGTATTTTTTTATATATTTTATGGAATCAAATGTGCAGGTGGATCTCACGCCCAGGCAGGCTGTGAGCACTATAACTTCTATCAAGAGATTTTCTAGAAATATAAAGAAATGTTTCACATGATTCCTGCATGTTAGCTATTGGTGAAGTTTTTCCCTCGTCGTTGAATGTGTATCTACCTTTTTTTTATCATTGTGTTGTCTGTTTGATCTTTTTAAAAGGAGTTGAAGTTACATGATTTATCTTTGCATACCCTGTTTTCTGACTTTTAAAAATCTAAATGTTTGTCTTCTAATGTTGTAGTGAAGAAATTCTTAAATGCTTCTTTACTGTGATTGATAATCTCACCTTTTCTACTAATCCATCGCTTATTCCCAAAGAATACAATAGTTGCATTATCTCACCCTGTGAAAAGACTTGTTATAAATTGTTCTTTGATTTCTATCTTTATGAATAGACCCCATAGCCCAATGGAAGTGTGAAACCTTTTCCAACCAATCTACAGAAAAATCCAAGAACATAACCTATTCTGCATAACTAGCCTAAGATCAAATCTCTAACAAAGATAAATTTGACATAGAGATCACTCTCTGAGTCTTGGAGGGCTAGATCCTTGACTTGAAGCAATTTTGATGTTGCCTCTATGACTGCCTCCACAGCCTTGGGCAAATTAGAGAGTGCTAATAGATCCAAGTCACAACAAAGCCCAGACTTCATGTTAATGGTATCCTGCAACATTTTGATTCGGTAATCAAGTTTGATAAATATATACAAAACCACATGGTCAATTTCCTTTAAGACCTTTGATGTTTTTATTTGACCATAGCTCTAAAGTTAAACTCTTATGTACTTGAAGAATATAAGGGTTTACCTACATCTAGCTGTACTGAAGAATATAAGGGTTTACCTACATCTAGCTCAAATTTGGGAAAATGGTTAAAACTCACAAAACTTGTATATATGCAAGTCTCCGACTTTGAGATGATTGTAGGCTTCAAGGAGGATTAAAGTATAAATTTCACAATTTTGTTGTTAATAAAGGAGAGACAAGAATAAGTTCATGTGGGAAGCTTGAAGTTATGAAGTCTATATACATTTTAGAGTAAACAAGACTAAAAAATATGGTAGTTTTTATACAATGTTGAAAAATGAAAACAAGATGTAATTATCTTCTTCACTACAATAGTTGCATTTTGAATATCTACATTTATCATGTGCAGTAGATATAATAAATTCAAGAAACTTTTAATCCACACCTAGATACGGCAATAAGTTGAAGAGAATTCTATCCCTTATTTACAATTGTATTGTATATCCCAAGCATATAAATAAACATTGGTTCATTTGTTGTGAGGCTATAACATCCCAATATTTTGGAAGATTGTTTTTCATTTATATATATCATTGTTAATTGCATTAACCAAGTCACAACAAAGCCTAGACTTCATGTGAATGTTATCTTGCAACATTTTGATTCTGTAATCAAGTATGATAAATATATACAAACCACATGGTCAATTTCCTTAAGACCTCTAGTTTGTTTTTTATTTGACCATATATCTAAAGTTAAACTCTTATGTACTTAGAAGAATATAAGGATTACCTACATCTAGCTCACCTGCAAATGGTTAAACCTTACAAAACTTGTATATACATGCAAGTCTCGAGTCTTTGAGATGATCATAGGCTTGAAGGAGGATTGTGAGGTTATAACATCCCAACATTTGGGAATATTGTTTGTCATTTATATATATCATTATTGTTAATTGCACAATTCATTGCTCACCCCAAATCCTCCACCTAAGACTTTCTCATTTTCACTGTACATTAATGTTAACCTTTGAAATTTGAAATTTCAAAGGTAACAAATTAAGACAATTGATCAATGGGAAAATATGCTTAACTCTCATTAAAAGAAAATCCAATTTAACATGCATTCTATATACATGCAACCAACTTGTAGGAATCTCAATCAAGCTACCAAAAGAGGCATGATAAGAATTTAACAACACATACCTCCTAAGTTGGATCAAGTGTGTTTGCACCCACCAAAAAAATGTTTAAAATGATATTTTAAGATTGTGGATAAGAATGAATAAAATCTATTTGTTTGGATTGGTCACTATATATGGGAAAATATTCCAATGTATATGTGGATCATTTAAAGTTTTCTATGCCATCCTCATAAGAAGGAGAATTTAATGAAGAGAAATTGAGTCCCAGTTGATGGGGATCATCAACTGAAAGTGGAAAAGGTCTATTCCTAGTTGAATTCATATATTTGTATTGATGTTATATAGGTTTGTGCAAGTGACAAAAGTTCAATTTGTATGAATTTGATGAGTGGAAATTTAAGACCCACAAGGATTAATGGTAAACCCAAGAATTCATGAGAATGTTGAAAGGTAGAAATATTGTTAGGTTTGTAAAGTAAGCTTTTGAACCCATGAAGGGACCATTAGTAAAAAGGTTGTGATTTATGAAAGGTTTTAAAATATCTTTCATCACCTATGTATAAGCTATTAATCAATTTCCTCTTAATCAATGATTTGGGAAATAATGGCTCTTAACACCTTGAAGATTTGAAAAATCTTACGAACCTAAAGGGTCATTATGACATTGACTCGTATATTCTTGTAAAAACACAATGTTGTTTGATGCCTTGATAATTTAGGCATAGTATATAAGGGCTATTATCAACTCCTTCCTTGATAATAATAAGAGGAATATTACTAATATAATAGAAAGAGAATTGTGGATGTCACTTACACAATTGTTTGAGCATACAAAAAGGACAATAATAATGAGGTCCAAAATTTTGGGTACACATCATGAACATGTTCACTGATACATGGGGTAGACTAATACATACTTCATTTCCAAGAATGAGAATGAACAATGAAAGAAGCATAAGCCTATCTAGATACCTACATCACGTAGGTTGGCATCTTACCACAAGTGAGGTAGGATGTGCAACATGATCTCTTGTGGAAAGTGTTCACTGAAACCATGACATGGCACACATGGAGATTGTGAGCATAATAGGCATCATAAGATAGTAATATAGAGTCATCAAAGCACAAAAACAACATGGTAAGCCTTGATTGAGTGCAAGAATGAGAGGTGGAAGACATCAATGGGGTATTTATGTTTAGGAGGCTACATGCATCAACCCAAGTTCAAATGCAAACGTAGAGGAAAAAAAATACCCAACTACAGTGGAGGAGAGAGGGATCAAAGGAAGATATGAAGTCACCATTGGGAGGGGCTCCAAAGTTGCAAGCTATGGAATGTGACCATTAATAGGGACATCTTTGAAAACTGACCAAACAAGTGATATTTGATCCTAATCTGTTGGAGCTTATATCCTTTCTTGGGAGATGTTCTATTATATAAGGGACCCATCACCTTAGAGAGTTTGGAAGAGGGATAGTAAAACCAGCAGAGATGAGATGGATTGGGTGTGTGATGTAAAAGTGAGAGAAAGGTATTTCTATGCATTATGTTTTGTTGGGTATTAACATTATAAGTAAGAGGTATTGCAAGAGGTGAGTTCATAGTTTTGGTCATCTTTATAGAGTTGATAAGTATTGCAATGAGCATCTTATAAAATTTCATTTGAGCACGGGAGCATTATGACCAAATAAAATGGAGAAAAGGGGGTGTAAAGAAGAAGAGATATGAGGAGAGGGAATACTTTCCCCAAACATTTGAATGACTAGGAAAAGAGAAAGAGTATGTGGTGGAGAGCATGGAACACAAGGAGAGGAAGAAGACAAGGGGAGAACTAGGTAATATTACTCAATGGTAAGAAGTGGCTGAGTTGATAATGGGAAGTTCAATAGCCCAAAACAACCCTAATAGAACAATGGAAATCTTACAAAACATTTCATTGTTGTTCATGTTATATGTTCAAGAGTAAATTAGAGTAATCAAGGATATACATACATTCAACAATCTTGAAAATCCTTATGACAAGGGTGACTCCTAGATAAGGACAGGGTGATGAGTGATGGAAAATGAAATTATTTTGGTTATAAATTGTCAAGGATTATAGTGGCAAGGGGGTCTTTGATCTAACACCATGAGTAAAAAGGAGACTTAGAGAGGGGAATAAATTTCATTCACACATGAGTAATGAGGATCTTTTTCAATAGAGTTTGTATTAGGACTATTTTATGTTGGGGAGAAGTGTCCAAATATTGGTGTACCCTAGGATCAATAAGGCATTTCTCTACCCATGTACAAGCATTTGGATGTGAATTATTATTATAAGAATAATCATTTTGTAGTAGTGTCCCTTGAAGCCATATAATTTCACTCACATGTGGGATGAGAGGAGGGGTCTAGATTATTGAGATTAGCTTCATACATTGTTTAATAGGAACTAGATTTGGACTAGGGATAAGTAACAAGGTTAGGGATATGGAAATGAATGAAGGAGGGATCTTTTCTAATTTCTTTTCCACAATGAGGATGGATAAAGACTTTGTATATGGGGGTTCTCTTAAATATATTTTTTGTTTACTTGTAGTTTTTTTATAAAAAACTACAAGTAAACTAAAATTATATTTAAAATATACAAGGCAAACCAAAACACCACATGGAACTTTGCATATATACAATATCTACACATTCATGAGGATTGTGAACTTTTTACTAGTATAAAGCCTACTTAAAAACACGCCAAAACCCTTACCTTTTCATTATCATCGTTTTCACCGTGATCGATTAGCCCATACAACTTGAAAAGAGTTGTCCACTAGATGCATTTTCATCACCAAGACCAAGAGATGAATTGAGAAAAGACAATTTTTTATAGAGTAAATAATTAATAAGAAAATAAGCATGCATTTAATTATGCAAAATACTCTAGAAAAAAAAAAATTTGTCGCATACCTTAAAGAGCTTCTCTTTGTTTGAGGCCGCTATTCTCTCAATACAACAAGGAAGGTGGAAGCTCCATATGGCCCCTCTCCCTCACACATCTTCTCACCCCATACCCAGCAAAATGATTTTCTTTATATGAAAAAACATATAGACATTAAATCATAACTTGGATAGCCATCAACACATATGAACATATAAACATCGGTAAAAATCCAAATACAAAACAAGTGAAATTATACATCTAATGTTTGGTTTGTTTGTTTCTTACATTCATAAACCGACAATTGGGATATCATCATCATCCAAGGACATTGCATTTCGTGTACCCTTTCCTTCTATTGTTTGTGTATCCATGCGCTCATGTACCATAATTATGGTAAGTCGTGGAGAAGGGTTAGTTGGCATATGAAATACAATGTCCTTGGATAATGATGATCATATCGATATGTTGAAATATAATTGAAATAATCAATTCATTATTTTGATTACTACACCATTTCTCAATTGCCCTCTCAGAAAGGACAGCTTGGTGCTTTTAATTTCCGGCCCATTTGGTTGCTCGTGATTTTCACCCCTCTCAACAGCTACATTGCCTTTGAATTTTGAGAAGATAATATGGCAGCATAAGTCGTGAAATAAATATCTGCTACCACAAGAAATATTTCTAATCAAGCATTACATACCGAATGGGTAATTGCCTACACTATCATACATGTGGACACTTGTATGACGCAGTGTTTGTTTAATACAGCTGGATTTACTACTATGGTAGCATTGTTGCTTGAAAACAAACAGTCACTTAGTTAAGGGTGATATAATAAAATATGAATAGAATTTTACAAGCATGCTACTGGTTTGGTCATTCATTTTATTTACTCAAGGTATCGGGGACATACAGGAGTCTGGGCTCCAAGATTTTTCTATATTCAATCACACTTTTAAAATCATGTTTGTAACCAAGCTTTAGGTCCCCCTTAGTCGTATCAGTGTCGAACATATTTAACTCAATGCATAACACCATTAAAATACCACAACAAAACATATATTTGTTCGCTACATAAATGAACATTAAGCACCAGTTAATCATTTAAATCTACTATTCGGGCTTTGAGTTTCTGTAGCCACCCTGGCCTAATTTTCATGTCGGCCGCTTTTTGATACTTTTGTTGCTTTGGATGCGTTTAGAAGCCTACATATGGAATTTTAAAAAATTAGATATCATAATTGTTACTTAAAACAGAAAGAAAAACATAAATGCTCATAATCGGGAGCACATGACACATGTGTTGTACTTTGCTTGACCAACTCATGGTTGTGGTCCTTGTTTTAAATGTCTCCTTTGCATCCTCTATCATAGCCTTCCACTCTTTCTCTGGAACCATGGAGGGCACTCCTGCTTGAGGTCTATTTTAAATTTATCCCTATACTAGGCCCCGGTGTATTTTAATTCTCGTTGGCTAACTTTGTAACCACTTCTTGTTGAAAGTGTTTCCGAAAAATTTTACCATGTGGTCTATTAAATCATCTCTATTTTTTTTGTTAATGTGGCTATCCAATCGTGCTAATGGTGGGGCCAAAACAACTCCAATGCTTTGTCATGTAAGTTTCTATAGTAACTGAGCCTCTATAAAGTAATCTGTTATCCATTAATCAATTAATAATCTCAAGAAATGTCCATTTCAATTTCATGAAAAATGAATCAATTAATGGGATAATTACCTGCACTCAATCTTTATTGGAACACATGCGTCGTCCACCAGAAAGATGACATCTAGTGATATGGTGATTTTGATTCATTCTGCTCCATGCAAAACAGTATCATGTGCACCTACACTATGTCTCCTAATCATCACGCGGGAGTCCAGGATATGACTCCATCATGCTCCAAAGATGTCATGCCGGTCAAAATCTCCCCACTCATCAATGATCGAACCTCAGAGGCCCGGGGTGCCCCACTTTCACTTTGCTATGTCAATCTTTTTTTTTTCATTGGACCCTCACTGCTACCCATAGCAGTTGCAGGATCGACAAGTTCTCACACATTGGGTTTAAAAACTCCTACAAAACAAAATTTTTGTTTCCATCGGATCATACAAAATATAAACTAAAAATTAGATATTGTAAAGATGCCACTTTCACCCCAAAATTAGTTATTGTAGTTTGTAGCTCTACAATTGTTTCCATGTCCTCCTGTGTCGTGGGGTCTTTTGGTAATCAAATCTAGATATTCCATGTTAGCCTCTTCAAGGCCTTCAAGAGGTATTGTCAGATAGGTTTGTTCTAATAAAATATTTTGTCCTCATCGATATCCTCTGTGGGAGCCTAGAAAAATGTTGGAAAGAATAAATCAATCAACAAAGTAATGAAATCTCACATCTAACATTAAAAAAAAATGAAATATTGCATTAATATAAAACAACAAAAAATCAGAAATTTAGTTGTTGTAGAAATAAGTTGTTAATGTATTTAACATTTACCCAATGAAGCACTGCAGGTGCCTTTCAACGGTCACCCTAGACAGAAGTTAACAAAATAAATAAATCAAAAAAAAAAAAAAAAAAAAAAAAAAAATCAATCAACAAAAGTTATGAAATTCAATTCTGAATATCTCTAAAATGAAATATTGTGGTAATATCAGAAAAAAAAAAATGAAATTTCAAAAATTTATTGTCAGAATATAAGTTAAAGCCATCAGATTTAACATTTACCCTTTGAGGCTAGTATGCCTCTTCATGGTCACCCTAGAGATGTAGTGGGTGATTTTCCACGGTCACCCTGTATAGATGTTGGCACAATAAATCAATCAATAAAAGTTATGAAATTCACTGTAATATTAAGAAAATGAAATATTGCAAGAATAATAGAAAAAAATAATGAAATTTCTGAAATTTAGTTGTTGTAGTAATAAGCTTTTAGTGTATTTAACATTACCTATTATGAAGTGGGTGCCTTCCACAACAATCTCCATTTATTTGATTTAAGTTGTAATCTATCAACAACCTTCTTCACTTGGAACTATTGTTTTGTTGCACATACAAATATAATATTTCACAAGGCCCTTCAAATATGCACCATTTCTTAGTTGTTTTCACTATTTGTGTACTATTTATAAAGCCCACAATGTTTCTAGTAGCTTTGGCCTTGCATCGACATACATAGTTGCCCCTTTATTTTGATTGTTATCTTGTAGTTGTATATAATTTTATGTAACTCAGATCTCCGTGACATCATGATATCAGACCAACATCAACTAGTGATTGTATTTGTAGAATGGTCCAACATACTCCATCAATTTTAGTTATAGTTCCATATCCCACCTTTATTCCATCCATGGAAAATAAACTCTAATCCATGTAAGGACCTAAGGAGCAATGTGATACATCCTCCCACCAATCAAGAAATTTGTGTCCACTTTAGGTAGCTCTGGTTCCTCCTATCAAGCAGCACTAGATGTTTATACCCTCAAGGAAACTCACCTATGCTCTCAAAGATCATAATTACATCTAATTCTCCTTGGTAACAATAAAAATTGCATGGTTACTTAAATATTTTCCCCAGCTTTTCCAACCTAGTTGGATCTGTGAACCAAGATCTAGTAACAACATGTCTCACTTCTCTAACTTCACATCTCTGATCATCACTGAGGAGATAGATCCGCGTATACTCATTTGGTGGTACCCACACTCGCTAAAGAAGAAGATAAGTATTGTGCCAATATAATGCTTTTGGTACCAACACACTTCTGCATATAGTTGCATAAAGTTGAAATTCGCACACCTATCCACACATAGTTGTATAAAGTTGAAATTGCTACACCTAGTTGCATATATGCTGCATAAGGCAGTAGTTGCATAAGTCATGTACAAAGCTTAAAGTTGTATAAGTCCCATAAAGTTTTGGTTGCATAAGTTGCATATTGCATTAGTTGCATATAGTTTCATATTTTCATAGTTGCATACCTAAATATTAAAAATATAGTTGCATATAGTTGCAAAAAAAATTGTTACCATATAGCTGCATAAGTTGCAATATAGTTTCATAAGTTACATATAGTTGCATATAATATAAAAAAACACGTAGCTTGCATATAGTTGCATTTAGTTGCATAAAGTTGAAATTGCCACTGGACCTATCCACTATATAGTTGCATATATTTCATAAATTGCATATAGCTGCATAGTTGCATGTTGTAATATATCGCATAGTTGTACAAAGCCGTACAAAGTCATGAAAGTTGCATAAGTTCCATAAAGTTGCTTATTGTTAAGCTGTGCTGTTGCATAGTTGCATATAGTTGATCTAGAACCAAGAGATTCAGTGACAACACGCCTCACTTTCAACCTCTTACTATAATATCTTGATCATCACTGAGGAAGATAGATCCCACAGATACCCATTTGGTGGTACCCCATAGTGGGACAAGAAGATAAGTTATCGTGTTAATATACATTTTGGGTACCAACACAATTTCATATAGTTGCATTTATTGCATAAAAGTTGAAATTGCCACATATTTTCTTTGGCTCATTGGCCATTACCACCTCAAACCACCACATCTATCCCATTTAATATACTATGGTGCTTGGGTGGGATATGGGTGTCACATTCACAAATTTTCACACCATGTATGGAACTTAGGTCTCTCAGGTCCATGGTCAGGGAAAAGAACATAAGGTTTTTAGGCCCTATTTAAATCTTCTTAGGATTACAGTTGCATAAGTTGGGTCAAAAAACAACACACATATGTAAAAATCTTTAGCCTCTGTGGGATCTTTGGTGCCATTAATATTTTTTTTTCATAATAAGAACGATTCTCAAGGCTTGTACCATGTCTAGGAGAAGAAATTCAAGGCCCATGAACTAGGCCTCAAAGAACCATGTAGATATTATTTAAGAGATATTTGGCCTCCAGGTCTATGAACTAACCATTGAATGTTCATGTAGATAATGTTTAAGGGACATTTGGCCTCGAGGTGGTGGTATTTGGACATAGTATTTTTTCATCACATATGGGAGTTTAGGCCTTGAAAATTCATCATCAAGGGAAGAAGAAAATGGAATTAGGATTTAAAAGAACCTTATGTGCTTAATGACCAAGATCAAGGCCTCCAATTAGGAATATGAGAAACATTGGTATGATTTAAATAATAATAGTGGTTATTAGGACACCATATGTGCACCATTCGCAGGTTTTATGCATCATAGTTATCTCTCATTCTAAGCATGAACTTAGAGCCATTAGGTGATATAGTTGCATTCATGTTGCATTAGAGGATATAGTTCACACATTCATATGTTGCATATAGTTGCATAAGTTGCATTTAGTTGCATATGCATAAGTTGTACTGTTGCATAAAGTTGCATGTCATGAAGTTGCATAAGTTGCATTGTTGTACAAAGTTTGCAGGCAGGTAATGGTTGCATGTTAAAGTAAAGTTGCATAAAGGCGTAAGTTGCATTTGTTGCATAAAGTTGCATAAAAATGCATAATTGCATAAGTTTCATAAGTTGCATAAGTTACATTGTTGCATACAGCTGCATGTTGCATAAAGTTGTGTAAAGTTGCAAAACCAAGTGCTGAAATCATTCAAATTTGAAGGCCAAGGTCTCGAAAAGGAATTTCCACCAGCTTCTGCTGAGTGTGTTAGCCGAGGGTTAAGCCCAGTCGATTGATTGGTTGGCGAATGGATCTTCGCCATAGGTGTAGAAGTGTTGGAAGCTCCGAGATATCGGAGAACTCAGGATGAATTGTTTGAGTTGGATCTATGTGGAAGTCATGTGGCCCCGACCAATGAACACCCAAGGAACCCGAGAAGGGTATATCTTCCATTTAATTACATCATCAATCTTATTGCAAACCTTATAAGACTAGTATAAACACAAGAAATTATTTTTCTACACGATCAAACTCTCAACATATAAACATATAATTTCACCTCATATACAATATGAGCCTATATTTCCTCTTGGTTGAATGTTAGTAGTATATTCCTCTATAGAATGAAAATGATCTAACATGTTTCTCTAAACAAAACTTATCATGACAAAAGACTCATGAGGAGACTTGAACCAAGCTCTTAGTTATTATAGGGACATGAATCCGAGGACATACAAAAATTCATAGCAAAATTACTAGAGTGAGGGGAGAATTTGATGTTGTATAGAGTCATGGTAGTGCAAGAAAAAACAAATACCAAAAGAAGAAATATGGTTGAGAAAGAGTATTTTTAGAGCAAAATGTAAATTTGGAGGTAAGTATTGTAAAATATCTTTTCACATTTGTGAATATAGGGATGGATTACTATGTGATGGGATTCCCATGGAAGCATGTCACACATTGTTAGAAAGACCTTGGTAGTTTTACAAGTGCACAATACATGGTGGAAGGAAAAACATATACACTATAATAAAATTTGATGAGGGCATACAATGTTTTCTGTTAAAGAATGAAGAGAAAAATTAAAGTGGTAAACAAACAAAATTTTTGCTTAAACAAGGGATTGTATGAATGGTTTGTTATGCCTTTTGAGATGACCAATGTACCGAGTAAATTCATGTGGTTGATGTCAAAAGGTTGTGATTAACATTTTGTGTGTTTACTTGTATGATATTTTGATTTTCAATTGAAACAAAGAAGAACATTTAGATAATTTTAGATTGGTATTTGAAGCACTGAATGGAGAACAATTGCACATTAATCTAAAGAAATGCGCATTAATGAAATATGAGTTACTCTATTTTAGATTTGTGTAATCCACGTATGTTTGTTCATGGATTCAAAGAAACTTAAAGAAAATTTGGATTAGCATACATCAAGGAGTGTTATTTATGTGCAATGTTTCCATGATATTACCAATTTTTAGAATAAGTTCATCAAAGGATTCAACAACACGTGTGCACCAATAGCCGAGTGTATGATATAAGCTCAAATATTTAGTTGGTATGCATGAGTGTAGAACATTTTTAGATGTTAAAGAAGTAGATAATCGAGGCACTAGTATTGGTGTTATAAGATTTCAATAAAGTGTTCCAAGGTGATCTTGGTGCAAATTGGGATGTTATGAGTATCCCGTTAAGTTAAAATAGGAGGCTAGTGATATATTTAAAAGAGAAGTGGAATGAGGCATGGAAGAATTACTCAACATATGACAAGGATTTACGTGTGACAGTATAAGCACTTAAGCACTAGAGACATTATTTTTTTCCAAAGGAGTTTATTTTTTTACATAGATTATTAGCCACTAAAATCATTTAGAATTAGAGGAGACAATATCCTATGTAAGAAAGTTATGGAGTTATGGAGAAATCGTCAGGTGGAAAAGGGTACAGGTCAAAATATAGGATTTCACATGCCATTGAGAATACCAAATATGCCTTAGGAGGATTTATCCATGGATTTTGTACTAGACTTTCCTAGTAGAAAACATTGAGGATTTGATAACTTTGTTTGTTATGGCTTAAAAGGTTTTGAATATGACATGTTTCATTCCTTAAAATTAGACCAATGGTGTTACTTATTGCATAGAGTTGTGATCTTCAAGGAGTTGTTTTGTTTGCATGTATTGTCAAGGTCCATAACATCATACCATAATATGATGTTCCTTAGTAATTTTTGGATAAGTTTATGGAAGAAGCTAAGGATGAAGTTGGAGTATGTTCAACATATCACTTGTAGACATTATGGTTGTATAAATTTGTGAACCAAACTTTTGTGGAATTTTTTGAGGTGTTTTGCAAAAGATAAGTTGAAATGATGGATTTAGTTTTGGCATAGGGAAAAATTTCTCATAGTTCCATGGACATGCTAACTTGATAGAAAATAATCATTTTAGATTATGTATGGACATAATCTGAAATTTGTTGTGGAATTGGTTGATTTATGGGTGGACATGAGAAGAATTGATGATTCTAAAGAATTCACAAAAAATGAAGTGTATGCAAAGGTATAAGGAGCACATAGATGTACACAAAATATTTAAACCTTTTTAAGTTGGACAAGAATTTATGGTCCATCAAAGGAAAGGAAACTACCCTTAGGGTGCATATAGTAAGATAAATGTGCAAAATTTTGATAGAGGAATTTTTAAAATAATGCATATTAGGTCGAGTTTCCAAAACACTCGACATATCATCAATATTCATGTGCCAAATTTGTATGCATATGAAGAAACAAAGGATGAGGAAGAAACCAAACATGAATTTAGGGTAAATCGATGTAGCCAAATACTAAAGAAGAAGACATACCAAAAATATTTGGCAAAGTGGGAGGAAGAGTTTTAAAGGATGAATTTAATACCAAGGCTTTTGGCTCCCTTGAAGGAGTTTAATACTAATTGTATTCCATCCTTTTCCACTTGCGCTTCTATACCTACCTTCGTTTCATCAATAAGCCTCAAGTAAATAACCTGTAATGATTTCCATATTCACCAATATTTCCATCTCTAGATCTTAAACAAATTTTTGAAATGTTGCTTTCCCACCTCTATTATTTCCTTGAAAGATTTGATTTTGGAACCATATAGCTTACTAATCTCCCAAATAGTATTCACAATTATCCCATGACTCACATGCTTACTAAAATGCAGTATTCATGTCACCTTCATAAATCTAGATAGCTCTACTTTTGAGCCTCCACTCTTCTCCTTGTCAGGTAAAGCCTTATTCTTCCTTGAAGATCCTTGAGAGAATAAATTTTCCTAGAAAATAATTCTATCCTCATATTAATAAAAAATTCATTTGATTACTCTTCCACTTTCTTTGAGCTATTTCATTTTTTAATCATAAATTTGAGACCACTCAGATACTAACCCTTTTACTCTTATCAAATTATTCGTGAATTTTTCTGAATCATCTTTGTGTTTGTCAATTGATTCCATTCCCTAATGAATAACCCTCTAAATTCCTCTTCAGATAGCAATGCATTATTAAACTTAAAAGGGGTACTAGGTTTCCTACCTTCATATTCCAATTTCTTTTCCCCATACTTTTATTTAGATTTAAGTTTAGATCCTCTCCAATTATGATGTTGTCCCCATTAAAAACCCCAAATCCCTAAGCTCTTCCTAAAAAGGTTTTTTATCACTATAATAAATTTTGTACAAGTTAATAATTTTATACACCTCCCCTAATTCTATAGACCCGACTTAAATCTCAATACCTACATTTAATACATTGAGGACATTGCATTCATGGGAGAAGCTGGTGAGATAGGAGAGTATAAAACCATCTCGACTGCAGTCTCCTCCTGCAAAACCTGTGCCTCCTCTGCACAGCAGTTCTCTCCTCAAGAAATGACCATGCCCTAGCCTCCTCAAATCATGTTCTCTTCCTCCTCTCGCAGAAATTGTGTGCCCTCTGTCTAAAATGACTGCAAGGCTCTAGACTTTGCAAATTGTGTGCCCTTCTCCTCCGCAAATCATGTGCCCTCCTCCTTATCTGCGGTGTCTAAATCCATCCTTTCCCAAACAAGGCTCCCAATCCATCCTCCTCTCCAAATCTGTGGGACTATGATGGTGGTAGCTGCTTCCAACTTTGCGCGTGAGTGAGCTAGTGGTCATACTTGGTGGTGGTAGCTGCTTGCAGCTCACACCTGGAGTGAGCTAGTGGCTCTAATCAGGGTGGAGTGCATGTGCATGCCACATTGGAGGCTGTGTTTTGAAATGTTTTTTGTTTGTAATAATATGTTGTTTCATTTTTTTTGTTGTTTAAATTTGTTTCAAATTTTGTTTTTTATATTATATATATTATATTATTATATATATGATATATAATATATTATATATAGGTCTAGACTATAACTCTTAGAAAAGACTCTAGACAAAAAGATAAACCTGAAAAGCTCTCAAATAGACCTAGACTATAACCTTCCAAACTCTTCCATCTATATCATTGGGGGCCTACCAAGAAAAGAGAGAATAGAGGAAGGATAGTGGATTTCCAAACACCTACCATGAGAAGTGATGAACTCCACTATGGTGATGAGTGAAGATATAAATGAGGTTTTTATAACTAGAAGACAAAGGGTGATAAAATATCGAGGCCCATAGAAATACGTCTTAGGTATCCTCCCTCATACAAGAGCCACCACGATAAAATCCTAATAGAATGGACACTAAGATACCTCTTCATACCCTGGATGGGCTCTCTAATCGACTCAAAGGACGCATCACCATATAGAGCCACCACTAGCCACATGGCCACACTGAAATCCTACAAGTCATGTCCATACTCACAAAGAAGAGCCACCACCTGGCCAATTTTTCCACCTGTAGCATTTCATGTCCCAGGTATCACTTCATGCACTTTGTCGGCTAGCAATTCTTTTTGTCACTCTATCTCCTACATTAATTCAAGACCAAAACTACATGCTTCAACACCTTACCTCTCTCATGCGAGTCTTCATGGCATTGAATGATGAGACTTGTTGGTCACCTCCATGTGAGTTTGTAGAGTTCTCTCGTGCTCCCTTATTTCGAAGCAACCTCCCGGAAGTTCATTTCACCCACAGTTATGATACTTTGACCTAGTGCATTTCTCTCTGGAAAATTTTGGAGTTTGCCAGTGCTAATTCTCCATCCTAGTGGCTTCTGGTGTGCATATACCCTCCCTTCATGCCATGGCTTAGGGGTAGATCAAGGCATGCTGCAGCCTGGTATCGGGCTCGAGGCAGGGAACCTCCTCCTTTAGTTCAATCGCACACGGCCCAGAACCCTTCTCCAAACTTTTCCCCACACCCCCACTTTGGCCTCTCCCTCTCCTTTGGCTCCCATGGATGCGCATCCACTGGGAGAAATATTTCCCCCTCCCCTTACCTTCTTATTTGTCCCTTCTCCATCAATTCCAAACGTGGACCCTGAAACTGGTCTCTCCCCACTTTCAAACCCTTTCAGTTGTAGAATATCGGTTTGATCTTATGGGTAATTCAATTGGCTATGTGCCTCCTCCCCCATCACCCCCTTGTCCCGGCCCCACAATTTCTCCCTCCTCCCCACCTAAACTCTTCTTCCTCCTCCCCTATCTCCCACCTGCCTTCTCCTTCGATTTTCAAGGACAAAAAGCTCTCAACCACTCTTGACAGCATCAAACAAGATCTTAAGGACATAAAAACAACCATGAGTGAAGTGCAATCCAAGGAATATGATAGATGGCACAAGGTGGATAACGGCATGGAATCTCTAAGACCCGAGAACTAAATTCTAACTCAGGCATACAATATTCATCAGAATCGATATTCTAAAGAATGTAAAAGATAATGGCAATACAAATATACTGCAGATTTTTCAATTGAAACCCAAACTGAAAACCAACATATATTATATTCATACATTGTGTTACATTGTTTACAATAATATACATATAGAGCTACTGGCTATCCAAAACCCTAACCCAATGACTGATTAGTCCAAAACCCTAATTCCTTAACTGAAATAGAAAACCATCAACAACCATAAAATAAAACCACCTTAATATCATGTGGTCCCGAAATATGTCGTCCCTGTGGTTTTTTTGGGCTGCCCTCACGAACCCTCTAACCCTCAAAGATGTCTGCACGACGCCAAACACTACTACTGCAGAAGAATATAACACATACTCAACAAGAAGGGCTATGGCCAATCTAGAAAAGGGAAGTAGCACAAGCCCATGCCGGATCATGTCTTAAGTAATCTATAATTCCCTCACCCTTTGAGACCGCGTAAGTGGTTTACCAACTGGGCACTAATGACAGGTAGTTAGATAACTCTCAGACATATGTTTTTCTTTATTAGGATCTAACACAAAACCTAAATTACAAAAAAAAAAAAGGATAATTTCTCATAGATGTACAAACATGTTACCTTCCTTCAATATGAAATCAAATAGTCATGGAATATTCATTATTTAAATAGAGTCTCAATCAAACCTCCTCGTCACAACCTTTGAGAAACTATCCACTCTGAGGAGTGTGTTTTTTGCTAAATAGGTCTTGACCATTTCCTACAGAAAGGATTTTAATCTACCTAATTGGTTAAGGAAATTGATCTTTATCAAAATGAACCTCAAAATCATAGGACTTAGTCTCAGATTCAAAACGGGTGTGGAACCTCGCTTTACTACTCCATTGGTTTGTTTTTCATTAATAAAAGAAAATATGAACAATTGGGACTATTTCAATAAATTATATAGGGATTCCCTCTAGTGTCACCCCCATATGTTTTGGCTATAGAGGGCCTCTTCTATATACTTGTTGTAAATTCAAACATCAAATACTTCATGAGACTCACCTCTCTGAACCAAAGATAGGGCGTGTTTTGGTTATTGGAAATTTCCTAGATGACTCCCTCCTAACAATTCTCAAGGAGCAACAATTATGGATAGAAATGGTTGATTGTTTGGATACTTGAGAGATACAATGTAGTACAAGGTACAGCAGACACTTCTACATTATGCCCTAGTGAAAGCCTCTTTATGAGTTTGAAAGTCTTCATTGAAAATTTATACAAGGAAGGGTCGATCAACCCTACATAGTAGGAAAAATAAATGCACATTAATTGGAAAATAATTAAATGATCGACAAGAAAGGGGCAATCAACCTCTTTATTATTCTAAATAAATGTCATTCTAAGAGATGGAGATTTGACTAGAATGAAACAATTATATATACAAGCTTAGGGTCAACCTAACCTTTCAAGCATTATTCTCCCAATGCAAATCCCTTCTTTGAGTTTGAAAAGGATTCACTAAGAAGTTATACAAGATGTTTCAAATGACTCTTTTAGATTAGGAGATATAACAAAAATGATTAATTACAAATGTAAATGCATAAGTGGCTATCATTCCTTCCTTATTATTCACCCAAAGAGGTACTATTCTAGGATAAGAGTTGACTGAAATGGTTGACATATTCTTCCAAACTAGCTCAAATAACAAGATATACCATTTTACAAATGAGAGTGGAATAGAATGGAACACTTATCTATAGAATGTCCATCCAACTTTCAAATAATGCCTCGAACATAAGCCTCTTACGGGGTTTCACTAGTTGGGCAATACTATACTATGTGAGTTCATATTGGGGGGTTTAAAATTCTAAAAGCATGAAAACAATATATTTCCTAGTATATAGGGGTATGTGACAATTAGAATTAGGTATCAATAGGTCTAAATTAAGTTAAATTAAAATAACAAATCATCTTTCATAATCCTCATCCAGATCTTATAAGAGTTATGGCATGTTAACATATTATAGGCAGAGGAAAAAAAAGAGTAAATATATTGAGAAGGGGTGATCAACATTTCCACAATATTATCCATAACGGAAATCAATTATATGATATACAGTGAGCACTTATTTAAACATAATAATAACGTACTCTAGTACTATTGATGCAAATAAATAAGTGTACATGTCATAAAAAAATCACTATGTGTTTGCATTTCCATCCCTTCTAATAGAAAGAAGAGTGTTTTACATTGATGAATATGGTTTCCTCTCATGGGATACACACATGAAGACATAAAATGAACTTATAGGAGGTCATCAACTTAAATTAAGAAAAAATACATATTTTCACTGGTACAGATGGTGAAAACTTATAGATGTGAAGATCACAATTTCTTCATCTCATATCTAATTCATGAATTTTGACTTACAAAAGCTTCATGGATCCACACTTGTTGGGAAATAGCCACAAGATAATTGGTATCAAAGGATTTCACTGCTTCAAATTCCAACTTATTGATGACACACCAATCATGCAATATAAAAGCCCTCGACATTAAGGGAAGGGAAAAATATTGGCATCCCATGATAACTTATTGGGAGAATATCTTAAAGGATTTGGTCATGCCTTTATGATCAATGAGCACTCAAGCAATAATTTTTAGCCATCCACAATGTGGGATATAAACAACAACATTGATATAAAACCCAAACATGAAGTCATGAAACCCACTTGAGGGATAATGTCCACATTATAGGGGATCATTATGTTGGACCTATATATAACAATTCCATAGATAAATTTCCTAGTACACTTCCTTTGTGTAAAATTGTATAAGACATTTGGAGAATGATAATTTTGAGAATGATAATGATGAATTGATGATGACATAACTATAACATCGCTATATGATTAGGCACAAGGTGCAGAGTTCTCTTGGTTTCGAGAATAGTTCATTCTCTACTAAACATGGGAAACCATGTGAAGGTGGAGCTCTAATTATTCCCTCACATCACTCTCAATTTCCCATAATACCTAATTTGACATTATAAAGAACATGTATCATATACCATATTATACAATATAAAACATATAAAGATCATATATAAAATACATAAATTTTCTTTTCAAAATGAATTAAATATCACCATCATCTTCTTCTTCATCCGGGTTCAACATCCGTATCGATCTGTTTCATAATCGATATTGGTGAAAGTCTCGCTCCTGTCAACATGATTATGAATGTCATTTTTTTCTACTATGTTGGATACTTGTCAATGATCGCTATATCCTACATTTGGATGATCAACCTCTTCAAATTATTCTTCTGACACATCAACTACATGAGCCAACTTCTCCTGATATTCATAATCAAGATCTTCTTCCTCGCTATTATATTCATCCTCAGCTACAATCATGTAATTTCACTGTCTTCCTCTTGTATCATATTTAACAACATATGACCAACTTGCTTTACCAATCAAATTCCTTCGAGTAAAATACTTGTTCACATTGATCTTGGAAGAACATAAGGCTCAACTGCCTAAATGCCCTTTGTATTAACCATATGACAAATCCATTATCATGCTCACACATTGTCTTTTCAGATCACTGCCCATGCATCCGTAGTCTGTACCATTTGACCTCAAACAAAAGTATTTTAAAGGAATTAAATCACACTCAATTATATCCTCCAAATGGCCATAGTACCCATTCCTAGCCCGTGATTTTGTCTCTTCATAGGAAATGTTGAGAATTCTACTGCAGCTTATCCCATAATCCCAGGTTTTCATCTTATCATCAAACATTTCGATATGAAATTTATGACCAATAAACCACATAGACTTGTGATGATGTTTGAATCCAACATGGACAACAAGTAAAAATAAATTGTGAATTAATAACTCATATAGGACCCACTAAATATATATATTTTAATTAAACAACCAAACACATTGAAAAAATTGGGAAAAAACTAGGAAAATGTGGGTAAATAAATTTAACTTGCATGTTTATCTTTAAACCAGCTAACCAACTTCCTTTGATGTAAGATCAGGAAATTTACCTCGATGACGATGCGTTGTTTAAATCATCTTACTCACCCTTCCCATGATAACCCACCGTATTCTTCGTTATTTTCTATCCAATGCTCCATCCAAGGTTGTTTGCAATGTATGTGTAAAGCATCCCACTCTCGGCAACTATATGATAAGATAACAATTTCATATCATTAATTAGTTATTCTTACTAAATGAGTAATTTGTTCTCTCTTATATATTAAATTCCATTGGGCCAACAGTTCACAATACCTTCACGCCCCTCATTTTACCTTTCCCAATAGGACTCCCTTCCAAATTTGTTGATGGAGTCGAAATGCCAAATGCGAAAGGCACATATTTTATGCTAATTTAGGTAGATATCGAATTAATATACACCATGCATTGATACCATATATCCATCAACCATAGAACCTCCGTGACGTTTCTTTTTCTAACAAATCCTTCAATGACTTCAATTGCTCTCCACCATCCACATCGACCTTGTGTACTAGTCCACATAATTCAATCTCTCAACTTGGTGTATGAGGTAGTGTTCTTGTGCATTGAAAATGTTGGAGGTAGATAATCGCTTCATTTGACACATTAGTCTGGGAATTTCTCTCTTCCAATACCTATATCTTCTTTATGGATTTCGATGATAGCCACCTACAAATGTCAATGCAATTCAAAAATATCAAGGCATACATAAATTTGCATAAAAAAGATAATATGTCAATAAGTTCCAATAATCACATAAGAAGTACATTTTCCTTATAAAACAATACATTTCACTCATGTATTTTCCAAGTACATAAATAATTTCTTTTATGTCGTTGTCAAAGTCGTGATGGGAGAGATAAAGGTAGAACATACCTGTAACAAAAAGGGCAAATAATCATTATTATTTTCCAAAAATGTGTACCAATAAGAAAAATATATTATAACCTACTAATTACCTTAATGAATGTATGCCGCTATGTGTTTTAACCCCAAAATCACCTCTTTAGTTAAGATATTTTGCATGTTCAACAAAAACTCCGTCAGAAACCTAATTTTTCGAATTACCTCTTTACAATATTGCTCTGTTTTTTCCATCAATAACCAAGGAAGACTAGTATTTTGTTCACAACCATCACCATTAGAATTAATAATAACACTTTTGCAAGGCGGATTAGCTTCTCGGATGTCACAACAAATCTTCCAATTCTCTTTGTCATCCTTCCATCTAATATTTTCCATAACAATTTTGTTATGTTCTTCTTGATATGCATTATATCAAACAAAAGAACTATTTGTAGGTAAGTCATAGTATGGAACTACTGAATTGCATTGCAACTTTCATGCCTTTGTGGAAGGCCAGTGTCTTTACCCACATTCATGAAACATCAACAAACTGAAATTAACACCACTAATGGGACAAAATAAATTTAATACTAATGAAATTAACCAAATATTTGTATAATAGGTCATATTAATTTTGGCGCGATCTTGACGATTTCTAATATATTCCAACTTCCATAGGCAAGGTGTCATTCTTCGGTTTTTTCCATTTTCTTTACCATTGAAATTTCTTTGTCTCGATAATCCATGGTTCTTAGGGTATGTACCTATACTCATCAAACACTTCCTTGTTCTCCTATGATCGACAAGAGCCTATCCTGTGACCAAAACCTGTCAGCAAATTTACCCTCATTTTAGAAGACCTACAAGATATATGAATAAATGTAATGAAAAATTAGAGTTTTCACCTAAAATAATGCATGGTTTTTCAAAAAGATATATAATATTAACACATAAAATAAAGTAACAATATAACACATACTTAAAATGTGTTAACCCCGGGAGCATCAAGTGAATTGTCCATGATAGTATTCCATGAAATTGAAATCGTCTTTTGCCCTATTGGTTGAGAGATGTCATACATAGTGATGCCAACCCATAACTTTAGAAGCTCATCGATGAGAGGCTCAATATATACGCTCATATCTTTAACTTGGTACCTACCTCATTGGTTCAACCTAATTACATGACTAATTATACTTATCTAGATGTTGTGATATATAAAGAAATAATTACCATGCATGAAACAAATAAATGAAATATTTTGTCACACTCTAAAGCAAATAAAAGATAATAACACCGAAATTAACTACTTTTCGGCCCCTGCAAGGTTTCTCTTGATCGAATCCAATATAAAGGCTTGTCAGCCATACAAAACATTCTACACCGAAAATGTAGAACGAAGCTTTCCAAATGTATTGACACCATCAGTTGCCAACTAAAGTCTAACATTATGAGGTTCTTTCTTTAAAAATTGGTCACTTTTCTCCGATGTAGTTCAATTCAGAACCATCCTGTGCATTCAAGAACATCGTCTCGACTTTGTTTCTTTGCATGGAAATCCATAAATTGTACTATACTTTGGCACCTGAACAACATCTGGAAACGTGGAATTATCGAATATAACGAAGAACTTTATGCCAGACACCTTCTTTGACACTTTATTGGTTTGATATCTACTTATTTGACATTGTGGGTATTCATTTAATGAATATTGTCCATAATATATGATATGACTATTACGCATCAATAGCCCACATAGTCCATTCCAATTTCTTCATAATCACGGATATTTATCAATATGCGCGTGGAAAAATATTTGACGCCAAGCATTGTGAATATCACCTAACAATCTACAAAATTCTAAAAAAAATAATTCAATTTAAACAATATTCATCATCACATCATCCAACATACCAATTTACAAAATTAGGAAACAATAGTAATATAGGAAAAATTGAACCTTTTAAGTATTTGTGAACATGTAGGCATAAATAATTAACAAATTAAATAATTTAGTATCAGGTGTGAGACATGTGTTTGATAAACCATTCAAACCCTTCAAGTTCACCAACAAAATATAAAGTGCATCAAATTTTTGTTGTTGAGCCTTCATAAAAAGGTTGGATTTGATTTCTCGAAAAGTAGAGGATCAACATCATGACTATCATCATGGTTGTTCTCATCCATTGGATAACATGTGTCTTGGATCAATCTATGTATCTCATCTTCCGGATTTGAATCACTAAAGTTATCTCCATACATAACATCATTAATAACTTGATCAACAAGGTCAATATTCTGATCTAAAAGTTCATCTCCATGTAAAGTAGTATTTCTACTAGTACTTGGAAAATAACTCCTGGAGGTCGACACTTGGGAGGCATCATCTATATATTTAAAACAACACATAGAAAGTTAGTGTATAGAAAATATAAAAATCTCAATAAGAAATATTACTAAAATTCATGGCATACTAATTATTTCATTCAAGAGAATACATTAAATATTGAATCCTCTACCAAGGACGATATTCATAACCCTTCACAAGTGCCCCCTATCCCTCCCTACAATGTTTTTGGGTCGTTGTTATTAAAAGTCTTCCATTTTGCAATCCTATGTAATCATAGCAAGGGAAATAACATTTTCCATCACCCCTCGCCTCTAATGTCGCTCTTAACCGAGCAAGATTCTTGTCATTTTCGTTCATTGTGACAAATCCTTGTCCTGACAAGTAATTGTCTTACCTACACCATACCAAACATTAAGTTGTCAATTTTTTATATTTTGGCTACTCCTTTCGATTATGATATTTTTATTTGCAGTGACCTACATATTTATAATAAGGTCAACATCTTTATAATAAGGTGATCATATGTGTAGAGGATCAACAACATGACAACATAGATGACATCTTTATAATAAGGTCATATGTGTACAAATGTTTTCTTTATATAATAACGACATATATAGCTAACATAAGTTTAGGGTTTGTGTTTATGTATCTTATTAGTCCCTACTAAAGCAGGGAATATAGCAATCAATTACTATCATTTCACCGATCAGGGTTGAGTTTCAAGAGTAATTCCATATCTTTATCAATGAAAAGAGAGAGAGATTATAGCTACAATTGAAGGGAAAAGGGTATGTGGATTCCATAAACCTAGAATATTATGGAATCCACATACCCTTTTCCATAGAAAATACTAACTAGATCCAAAAACCAAAGACATGAAATATGGTACTACACATATTATAATATATTATCAAGGAAGAAACAAGCTAAATGCAATTTGGACATTTGAAAAAAAAATTACAAGTTAAATGAGTACATCAATAAAAAATAAAATACTAACCTTGCAAGTTCAAAATCCTGGCTATGTAGATCGAGAATTGGATTTGTTCAACCGGTGGGTGACGGAAAAAATAAACAACTCAAACAAAATCCAAGAACAGTGTCGAAACTATAGCAATTGTGTCGCAAAGTCACTTAAAGTCATGTATATATAGATAAAATAGTCAACTAACCGTTAACACTGACCAATGAGATAGGCAAAATTTTGTTCGCTATTGCCACGAAAGTTTGTCGCTATAGAGACTAAAACCATGACTAGGTTGAATTAAGATTTTCGTCAATATTGTGACGAACTTTCGTGGAAATATCCATGAAAATCCCGCCCTGCTTAAAAAAAATGATGAAACTAATGGAAGCATGGAATTTGTTTTTGGAATAATCCGCCCATATGTAGTAGTGAGTACTATCTGATGAATAATATGAAGGTGAGGAGGAGAACCCGAATAGTCCAGATGAGGGTCAGAATAGTGGTGAGGCACCACACCTTGAAATTCCAGGACATGCACCATTACAAGAAGGGGTCAAGAAGGTGACCATAGCCACATTGTCAGGAGTCCCTAGGTACTATACCTTCCAAATCAAGGGCATTATGCAGGGACAAAGAGTTACAAAATTGATTGATGGAGGGGCCACCCATAATTTCATAGATGCAACAATGGTTACCAGGAGACAAATTCCCACATAGGAATTTGAGGGGTTTGAAGTAGTAGTGGCAGATGGGTACACCATGACGTGTACTTGGAGGATTAGAGGGTTGGATGTGACACTGGGAAACTACATGTTGACCACTAATTTTTATGTGGTGGAACTAGCAGACACCAATGTGGTATTGGGAGTACAATGGCTATATTCCCTTGGAGACTTCAAAATGAATTATTAGGAGATGAGGATGGAATTCATAGACAATAGGGTTCAGTGGGTAATCCTGAGGGGTATGTCATCAGGAGCACCCAAGGTTGTATCCAACAGATGATCCGAATTATTTTGAGAATGAAATGAAGGAAGAAATATAATCGAGATATAACAATGAAATACACAAAAATATATAAGAGAACACATAAATGCAATGCAGAAACATTGTAGAACACAAAATGGAAAAAAGGGGTAGCTTAACTCTAAAAAGAAAGAGATGTTAGTTATGCTTCATTCAAAAGAAGATTTACATCAAAATCCATTGCATGCTTAAAGGGCCTCCTTCACCTCAATTATATATGAGAAAGTGAGAGGAGAAAAATTCCCATGATGCATGTGGGATAAATTGGACTAAGTTTATAAAATGCCATAGGCATGTAAACTACTAGGATTTCCCGAGCAATCACCCATCCCAGTACTACTCTAGCATGAGCATGCTTAACTATGGAGTTCTAATGGGATATGATGCATTAAAACTATGTTGTAGGAATGTACATAAGACCATTAGGAAATCATTAAACGATGTCTATAGTTAACAAATGAAGATGAAATTACATTCCATTCCCCATCAAAAGTGTGAATATCATGGTTTATCAAAACCACATGCTCAAAATGGTGATTTAGTTGAAGAGGTGGATGGCCACTTAGATCCATCTGGATCATTCCTCCCCCCTTAGGAATCAATGGTCCCCATTGCATCAAGTTCCCTTGGGAGACAGGGAGACTTATGCTAAATCTAAAGCTTGGTGTGTTGCTTGCCTTGCTGAAAAAATTGTCCTGCTTAGCTTGTTGAAGGATGTCACGAGCCTGTTGTTGGAGGGGTTGGATATGTTCAACCAATATAGATGCATGATATACATGAGTGTAGGAGGACTCTGTCGATGAATATGCAGCATGAAGAGTATGATGGGTTCTTTTATAACCTTTCTTTACTGAGCAGTGTGGAGGCACCCATGTAGGTACAAAAAAAGCATCTTGGTACTTGTCTACAATCTTGTCGATTTGCTTCTGCTAGATCGAAAGGTCTTGGGCTAAGGTTGCAGTGGTTGTAGTGTCCTTGTGTTTACCTTTTGATCGTATTGCAAAGACGATAAACTTTGCAATATGAGAGATTAATTTGTGGCATTGTTTTGGTGGGACAATAGTCAGGACTACCTCTGGTATTCGGTATAGCTGACCCTCCAGAGTAACAATGACGCTATGTGTTCGAGACTCATAACAAATATGACGCCTCCACATATATGGTTGAAATAATATAACATCACAAACTTCCAATGGGGAAACATCACACAGTACCTCATCCTTGAAGGGCTTGATGTCATAGGACAAGCGACATTGTTGGCTGACATGAAGATATTGACTCTTGGGAAGACACCCGATGTTATATGGTTGTGGGTGTGGTTTTGTTGGAAAATCTAACTTCTTCACAACCTTTGTTGAGATGATGTTCTTTTGGATTCCCCTATCAATAATAAATTGCAATGGGGTCACCTTCACCCACATCTATCAATGGAAGAGTCACTCGCCCTCCTCAAGATCCTCTTCGGGTTGGATTGTTTCAGTTGTGATAGTAGCAGTGGGTTCTGCATCAATGATATGTCTCCTTTTATTATTTTCTAAATCAGGGTCCAATTCAGGGTTCAACTCTTTGTCTTTGAGCTTGGCCACCAATGATTGTATTGAGTGATATTCATTAATGTTGTGCCAAGGGTTGTTTTGGAACTCACACCACTTTTTAGTGTCTTTCTTAGACTTCCTATTACCCTTATTTTCCTTTATCTATGACTGTCTTTCTTGAGGTTGGCCTTCCTTTCTCTGTCCATGCTTCTCCCACTTACTCTATTGCTTGAATTTCTGCTCAATTTTGATTGCATATCGATGAGAAACTCCCAGTGAGGAGATGTCCAAGAAATCCATATTTGGATGTACCTGTGTATACCACTGCGGTACTTCAAAACCAGGTTCCGCTCAGAGTCTTTGATACCCATCTTTGAGCGCAAGGTAAGAAAGATGTTGGTGTACTCCGAGACCATCTACTCCCTTTTCTGACACAGACTTGTCCATCTCATGTATTGGTCATCATAGTTTTCGACAGGGTAGAACTCCTCCTTTAGACATCTACAAAGGCCACCCAAGTGGGTTCTCTCCGAAATAGTGTAGATTCATTTACGGTGCACCTCTCCGAGTAACCTTCCCACCAAGATATGACATGGGGAAGGGATTTAAGGAGAACAAAGGTGATATTTTCACTGTCGTAAAAATTTTGGACAAAGTAATAACCTTCTAGAAAATTCAACCATTTTTCTAGACCATCTGCATATATTTGGCCTTCAAATAAGGGGATATCAAAATTGACTTATACCTTGAAGGGTGTCGCACTTGCAAAATGGTTGCTTGTTGAAGATGCCTTGACTATCGCCATTAGTAGTCTTCGAAGGATCTAAGTGAAGTTGTCCATCATATCGTTCCTTTGTCACATGAGGGCTTCCTTGAGCAACTTCTTGATAGGATCTCTTGCTCTGTCATCTCTCTTTTCTTTTGTCATGGGAGGTTTCTTGGGCTAGTGAGAGTGGTTGTCTTCAAGAAAAACTAGCTTGGGACCCAAATCTCTATACCCTGACCTCGTCAGGGACCTGCTAGAAGACTGCTTTGATACCACTGATCCAAATTACTTTGAGAACGACATGAAGGAAGAAATATAACCGAGATATAACAATGAAATAAACACAAATATACAAGAGAACACAAAAATACAGTGGAGAAACCCAACTTCTATTACTGAATAAGATAGAAAAACATTGTATAACACAAACTGGAAAAATGGGGTAGGTTATCTCTAAAAATAAAGAGATGTTGGCTATGCTTCATTCAAAATAAGCTTTACATCACACTCCATTGCATGCTTAAAGGGCCTCCTTCACCTCAATTGTTAAGCCCTAATATTGGCTCATTACCCCTTAATTGGGGCATATTATATTAGTAATGTTATTTTATTTATGTCGGCTTCAGGGCATTAGTTGTAATTATACCTCCTAGTCTCCTATATATACCAAGGAGACATTTTCATTTAGAATCATCTTGTACTTGAACATTTAAGTGAGGTAAAAGGAGGTTGCTCCCTTGAAGAGGCTTATTATCTGAAATTATCTCTTTTTCAAGGCGTTGAGTACTTTTTCTGAGGATTTTCTATGCTATATTGATATTTGGTTCTTAACATATGGTATCAGAGCTCAAGGTCTTGGGGTTTCGTTGCTACATCTGAGACACCTTGTAATTTTTGTTATAACTTGTTTTCTACAATGTCTTAGAAGGAACGGCTTGGAGCATATTTAGTAGATGAATCAAGGTACGTTGGGTTCAAAATTCAGCTCCTGAGGCCTTATACTTTCAGAGATACAGCCTGTACAAGATAGGTTTCTGGAATCATCCTGAACTGAGTCATTGCGGAATTTTCGCTATAAAAAAAATTCTATAGTGTTTCAGACTCTGACCTCTGGAGGATATTTACAAGAAATAGTAAGGTATCCGTGGCCCAAAGTTCAGCTTCTGGTTCTTCTTAAATTTGTATATACACCTTGTGTAAGATAGGGTATCTAACTAGTCCTATTGACTAGTCTCAAGACGGTGTTCCAGGTAAAACAATCATAAATGCTTCCTAGAGTATCCAAATTGCATGGGATTGGTTTCATTGGATCATGGAAAGTCTGTAGTATTTCTGGTGCAAGTTTCATAATTTTATATCTATTATTTTGTCTGGGGCACACTATACAAGTGAGATCTCCTATAAAGGCCAAAAATCGGCAAGTTGTGGGGAAGTTACCGTAAATTCCACTTGGCACATCAAATTTTGATCAGACCTGTGGCATTGCAGAGAAGAAATATAAAAGAACTACATAAAAGAAATTTTCATACCCAAAAGGGTCGAAACTTGGGATATACAACAGAATAAATATTGTCTAGCAGAACCACCTCAAAATCAAGGTTCAAAAGTGATACTTGGCCAACATGCCACCAAAAAAGGGAACTTCTACACCAAATAAGCCTCCAAAAAATCCTACTTGGACTCTTGATGAAGGTG
>SNQJ01S0035764.1:14700-34119 GCA_010110895.2 Picea sitchensis
CTCCATATGTAGCTAAAACCAAAAAGAAAAAGGTTGAATATGAGAAGTCAATGGCTGCATATAATAAATAGAAGGTAATGTTCCCTTCCCATTAATAGTTGAACGTGAAATGATTATTGTTTTGGCACACGATTGTCCCTTGTAAAAGTTTTCCCTTTTATAACAAGGGTTAATGTTGTCCTTTAATTGTTGAAAGTGAAATGATTATTGCTCTCGTAATTTGTTGCCCTTTGTAAACTCGTGCCCTTTTATAACAAATTGCAGGACTCCAATACCGAAGAAGTAGTTGAAGAGTCTAACAAATAAAAGTCAGAAGTCAATGATGAAGAAGAGGAAGAAAGTAGCGAGGTAATTTGTTTTGCTGAGTTTTAGAAACATTTTAGACATCTCTAAGTAAATGATCTGAAGATCAGGTTTGAAATATGGCTAGTGTAGCAGGATGTTGACCAAGAAAAATTAAGACGACAATACCAGTCACAGGATATATCTTGACTTGAAGTTGAAGTTCTCCATACCCTCTTGTGCTTAGAGGCTAACAGGTGCTTATCCATCACAGATAAGAAAATAATAGCTTGCCATCCAAATATATACAAATTGAAATGGGATGTTCTTTTATTTATTATTATTATAATATATTTTAAAGTATCCATTCTTTTCTTAAAATTAGTTTTCTCCAGAAGATTTCATTATCTCAAATGTTAATTTGCATTGAAATTTTCATCTACACGCTTGTTTAATGCAATAACGAGATCATGGAAGGCTTGTGCATTGTTTAGTTTCATACTATTTTGCTTACTATTATATGCTCTTAGCATTTAATTATTGAAATTTGTATTGCAGATTTGAAAGGAGAGTAGAGAACTGAATTTCGCATTTAATTATTGAAATTTGTATTGCAGATTTGTAAGGAGAGTAGAGAACTGAATTTTAAGGACACGCGTGCCATGGAATCGGGAAGCGAAAGGAACAAGAGGCTAAACCTTGTGTAAATAAAATCACGATTCATCCTCCATTCATTTGCTTAAAAAGGTTGAATTTTTAATGTACAAATTAATTTATTTGCAAAAAAAATATTAT
This sequence comes from Picea sitchensis, assembly GCA_010110895.2. NCBI lineage: Eukaryota > Viridiplantae > Streptophyta > Pinopsida > Pinales > Pinaceae > Picea > Picea sitchensis. The sequence goes on from SNQJ01S0035764.1 coordinate 15,778, forward strand.
GCATTTAAAAGATCATATCCTTAATTTTGCATAGCCTAGATTTATCTGAGTTCCTATTACATATTTCTTATTACAAATTTCTATGTGAGAAGAACAAATAAATTTAAAGAAATCCCATGAGGTAGCAATAAAATCAAAGAAAATCAATAATGTATTAATATTTTTACTTTGATTGAAAATTTGAAAATTTTGAATTGCATATCATGCATTCCACATTTTTAGTACCAAAGTTTGTTATTTATTGAAGGAAATAAATGTTTTACATTGCTTTTTTAAAATTCATGCTTATAGACATGATTTAGTAATGGAGTTTTATTCCTTTTCATTGAATTCATCATCTTGCTAAAATCAAAGAAAATCGATAATGTTTCAATATTTCGACTTTGATTTTTATTTGTTATTTATTGAAGGAAATAAATGTTTTACATTGTTGTTTTGAAATTCATGCTTATAGACATGATTCTGTAATATGGAGTTTTATTCTTTTTCATTGAATTCATCATCTTGCTAAAATCAAAGAAAATCTATAATACTTCAATATTTCTATTTTGATTTTTATTTATTTAAGGAAATAAATGGTTTACATTGCTAGTTTGAAATTCATGCTCATAGACATGATGGAGTTTTATTCTTTTTCATTGAATTCATCTTGCTAAAATCAAAGAAAATCGATAATGCTTCAATATTTCTACTTTGCTAAAATCAAAGAAAATCAATAATGCTTCAATATTTCTACTTTGCTTGAAAATTTGAATTTTGAATTGCACATCATGCATTCCACTTTTTTAATACCAAACTTATTATTTGAAAATTTAAATTTTGAATTGCACATCATGCATTTCACTTTTTTAATACCAAACTTATTATTTGAAAATTTGAATTTTGAATTTCACATCATGCATTCCACTCTTTTAATACCAAACTTGTTATTTATTGAAAGAAAGAAATGGTTTTGAAATTCATGTTCATAGACATGATTCAGTAATGGAATTTTATTCTTGTTCATTGAGTTCATCATCCTTATGTGATAATCCTTACATGCTTATACACAAAGTGTTTTGGGCTTGTGTATGTATTTTATTTTTTATTGCTATTTCATTGGATGTTTTGAGGTTGTTAAAATATCATATTCTTAATTTTTTATTGTCTTAATTTAATTCCTTTATATTTAATATGTGAGTTATTATTACAATTTTCTATGTGAAATGAAAAAATAAATTTAAAACTCTTCATACACAAATAAATTTAAAACTCTTCATAAGAAAGTTGCATGAGGGATCAATAAAATCAAAGAAAATCAATAATGCTTCAATATTCCTATTTTGATTGAAAATTTGAATTTTGATCAATAAAATCAAATAAGTTTAAAATTCTTCATAAGAAAGTTGCATGAGGGATCAATAAAATAAAAAAAAATCAATAATGCTTCAATATTCCTATTTTGATTGAAAATTTGAATTTTGATCAATAATATCAAAAATCAAAGAAAATCAATAATGCTTCAATATTCCTATTTTGATTGAAAATTTGAATTTTGAATTGCAATTCATGCATTGCACCTTTTTAGTATCAAAGCTTGTTATGTTGAAGGAAATAAATGGTTTACATTGTTGGTTTGAAATTCGTGCTCAAAGACATGCTTTAGTAATGGATTTTTATTCTTATATGTTTGGAGGTTGTGGCAGCTAGCTTTAATATAAGACATGCTTTAGTAATGGAGTTTTATTCTTATCTATTTGGAGGTTGTGGAAGCTAGTTTTAATATATGTTCAATGTCTATATCAATTACCCATTCATATGTTTAGAGTGTTATTATATGCATAATTTGAATGCATTCCAAAAAAAACTTACAAAAATTCTCACCATCATACTTAAATTGTTAAACTATTTTTCTATAAATATACAAATTATACCAACTAGGCAGGGAGTAACTGCAAAGCAGCTATTTCTCTTGGTTTTATAGTAAATGTGATATTTCATCTTGGCAAATTTTTATTTCAGAAGGGCTCATCAGGGTTGTTGAGGCATTGTGTAGTGATGAAGTAACCAGAGGGTTATAACGAAAATAAACTTAATATTTCTTACAACTTGGAGACTCAGAGGTACAATCATTAACTATTTTCTTAAAGATATGAGAGAGGGACTTTTCTTTGTGTAGTTAAGTCTATGCTATGGCTCTCTAAACTTTGTAGAGTTCATGTATGCTAAGAGGTGTAGGGTCTCAGAGGATTTGTATAACCTTTTTAGTACATTTAGAAGTAATAGTATATGTCATAGAGAAAGAGATTACTTTCCATGTTACATTCAATTTGATTACCATATCTTTGGATTCGATGGTGAAATGACTGTATCTATTTAAGAATTCAGATTCTAGGATGCAATCATCTTTATATTGTTAGTTTTATGTGATCTGTAAACTTTCGTGAATATTCGTCTCGAAGAGCTGGTCACAACACATTTGATCAATAAAACTTAAATCTTCGCTATTAAGGTTAAATTCCTTTCGATTCTAGAACATTTAGTTACTTAGTTTCTGCTTATGCATGAAATAGATAAAATGCAAAAGATAGAGAACAATAAAATACAATCAGACACCATCAACAAGATAAGATAAATATTTTCTCTAAGAAACTCTTAGAGGAGAAAACTGAGCTAGAAGGTGAGGTATCTCTACTCTCTTTTCTATGGTATGGAAATAATGCAAGTACAAAGGAGAATACATGCTCTATGGAGTTACCTAAGACCTATCACCTATTAGGATACTGGAGGACATTAATCCTCCTTTTTATGCTCTCTAATTTCCCACTCCTAGTTGTTCTTCTGTGGCATGGAGTAAAATACAATAACATAGAATGGAACCCCTTCTCTGCCTAGTTGCCAAGTATTTAACATATCTCGAGAGCTACCTAGGGGTAGGTTTTTAACTTCCTCAACCCTAAATTTTGGTAGGGCTTTAAACCTTCTAGAATATTCTTGAAATTCCTCATTCCTCACATGGCTAGCCCCATACACATGAGTAATGGGGGATGATGTGGAATCCTCCTATACCATGGTGGTCAACATGATAGGTTAACTTGTGGGAGGCATAACATTTTCATACAAAATCCAATTGATGCATGGTCTGCATCCTTGGAAAGGTCTCAGAGGGTAGAACACTGTAAAGGGAGTGTGAACATGTGTCAAATAACTAGACCCCAAGAAACACTATTTAATTATTCAAAAGGGTTTGGATGGTTCCAAATCCCAATTTTCCAAACTGGGGCATGGCACTAAAATGACCCTACAAGATGATTCCTCCAATTTTTTCTACTCTGAAAGCATCTAGATAGATGGAAAATAATATAATGACTCCAACCGAATCATACCTCCCCATTTAGGGGGGATTTTGGTTCCAAAAATATTTACGGAATGAGGTAAGGAAATATTTCCTCTAACTTCTCCTTGGTGTACCACTTTTCTTTTCCTATAATTTATCCTTTCAACCCAATCTAAAAAAGTTCATGTTTCCCATGATTTTTAGTTTGTAGTTTTGGATTTCTTCTACAAAATTGTGTCCTCTGTTAATTGTACTTAATAATCTCATGCTAAGTCCTCTATGGAAGGTAGGACCTTCTCATCCTCTTCATCCAACATGGAACGATCTTAGTTCATTTGAGATTCTCCACATTTACTACTGAGTAAATGCACATGTATGGGGGTGGAATTAGTCTGTAGGCATTATCTCCCACCTTTTCAAATACCTCAAAAGGAACATACAATAGAGCCTTTATATTCTTACTATAACCATGTATCCTTTCCTTATTCAGTTGTAACCATACTATGTCTCCCACTCTAAATGTTCTCTTTGTTCTATGTTGGTCATGTCTAGCTTTGTACTTTTCCCGTGACTTCTTCAGTGTCTCTTGTACCAGGAAATGGATATGCCTAATCTTCTCAACATTTTTTTCTAGTTTTAATGCATCTTGTGTGAGGTCCTCCCTCACTCCTCCTTGTTTTCCATATACAACATCTAAGGGTGAAGGTGAAAAATACCAAAAGCAAGTTTCAGAAGGTAACTTACAACTAGAAGTGTGGATTGCTTTGTTATAAGAGGTTTGTATATAGATCATATTCTCATCCAAAGTCTTTCAATGATTCTAATTGTAACCGCTCAAAAGTTACGCCAATTTTTTATTGACTTCCTTATATTCTCATCTGTCTATTGATGGAATGTTGTAGACCTCTTCAAATTACTGTCCATCTTCTCCCAAAGTGTAGTCCAAAATGGAGTGAGAAATATGGTATCCTTATCTAATATGATGCTCATTGGTATCCCAAAGTGCACTCAAACCTATTTAAATAACAAGTATGTTGCTTCTTGTCCCTCGATGATAATTTTACAAGGCATGAGAATGCATATTTTTCTGAATCTATCAACTACCACAAAAAAATAGTCATGTCATGTCGATGTGGTCGAGAAGGTACATGTAAGGGGTGGTATAGACCTTACTTCGTGTTACTAGGCTTGGTGGTAAAACAAAGTATACATCCTCTAATATATCATGCTACATCTTCTTCCTTTCTTGGATAGTACACATACCTTTGTAAATTGGAGATTTCCTTCCCAAAAAAAAATTATCGAGGTGGATATTGGTGGTGACCCACCTGTTCCATATTCCTACTGGCTCATTTGCACAATTTTCAGTTCAACACGTTTCTCTATAATGGGGACATTTCTTCGTAATTGTGGGTTCTACATTTACACGGTTGTCCTAAAGCCCTACATAGAATCTAGGTGAATATTGGTGGCCCCGCACCTATTCCAACTGGATTATTTTGGAAGTTTTCATGACAGTACATCGTTTTGTACTTCCAGGGCCATTTTGGGGCTCTAAACAATGTTTTTTTGGCTTGAAACAATCAAACTATAGATAGAGTCAAAGTTTGATGGCATAATTCATAGTTCTCGAGAAGACCTTTCTAACAAGATATCATGTGCCTAAAACGAAGATCGTATGCAAAAGTTATGACCCAAGGAAGTTAATGTACTAACTTACTCCAATGGGGCCAACATGAATTTTGGCGTTTCATCTCCTACGGTTAGGTTTTTGGATTTCTAGGGTTTTGGAATTCATTTTTATCATAAAAAAAGCCTTCAAATCCTCATTGTAATCATATTCTAGTGAATGAGCGTAGTCATTACCTCTCTTCCCAGATATAAAGTGACCACCATTCTAGTGAGTCTTGCACTCTGTAGTTTTATAGTCTCTTTACAATTATTTCATTAACATAAATTAATTTTTGTTTTATTTCTCTGTTTTTGGCAATTTTCATGAGTATTTCATGTTAATATCTCTTCTTTCATTTCATTCCAAAAATAATCTGGATCAGTGGTATCAGAGAGTGAGTCTCTTGATCATTTTTTAGTGCATGTCCCCGATGAGGTATGAGTATATTCAGTTGCGTCGCGAACTTGTTTCTCTTGAGGAAAATCACTCTCGCGTGCCCAAGAAATCCTCAATGATGGTAGAAAAGAAAAACAATGGAGGAAAAGATTCTATGACCATGTTTCTTGAGCAATCTCTGGTGCAATAGAGGGATGAAGTGATGGAAAATTTTGCACACATATTTCAACACCTACCGATAGAAACATGCCCATCTTCATCAAGAGGCCATTTTGGAGGAACCTCTCCCTTCAAGGTACAAGTTAATTTTGGTATTCCCATATTTGAAGGTGAGATAGATTTGGATGCCCTAGAAAAATCGTTAAATCTATTAGAAGGTCATTTCTCTATTCAAAATTTTTCTAATAGGGAAAATATCACCTTCTCACTTCTCAAAGATCTCCCCCGTGTAAAATGTTGGTGGGAAACTTACTGGGAGAAAAATTCCATAGAGGAATTTGTAATATACGGGGTCAAGCCCACTTGACATTTTTTTGTGGATGGGGTCAAGGAACAATACTACTTTGTTGATAATTATGAAGACTAGTACATGAAATGGACCATAATATGGAAAGAGAAGACCCAAATAGCACCGGAGTTCACAAATAATTTCCATACCTTGTGCACCAAGCTGGGTATCAAAGACTTTGAGTGACATTTGGTTTTGAAATACCATGGGGCTCTGCATAGTTATATCCAAACTGAAATGAATTTCCTAAAAATCTCATCATTGGGAGATTCCTATCGATATGTTGCAAAAATAGAGCAGAAATTTAGGCACCAAAACAAATGGGAATTTGGGTCTGCAAATCCACAATAGCCAAAGAATGGTAAAGATGATCCTAACCAACAACCTATACAAAACCATTCCAAGACACAGGACAAGAAGGGTAAAGGAAAGATGAAGAATGACACTGGGAAGTGGTGTGACTTCCAAAAAATCCCTTGGAAAACACTGATGAATGGCACTCGAAATAGTCATTGGTGGTCAAGGTCAAAGACATAGAGCCAAATCTTGATTCGTAATCTGATCTGGAAAATATTAAAAACTGACAGATCATTGATGCAAACCACACTTCTACTGTCACGACCACAACAATTGAACCAGAAGAACTAGTATATCATGAAGAGGCGGGGTTCCTCTTCCATTCACAGATGTGGATGAAGGGTGCCCCATTTCATTTCATTGTTGATAATCACATCCATAAGAACCTCATCTTAGCTAAGGTAATCAAACAGTTGGTATTTTCGACAACACCACACCTGCAACCCTACAACATCAGGTGGCTTCACCAAGGATGAGATCTCCATGTCAGCCAGTAGTGTCTCATATCCTATGGCATCCATCCCTTCAAGGATGAGGTAGTGTGTGATGTTACCCCTCTTGATGTTTGTGATGTTGTTTTGGGCCAACAATATATGTGGAAAAGTCATGCTATTTATGATTCTAGACCCCGTAGTTTCATTATTACGCTAGGAGGTCAACTATATAGGATACTAGAGGTAGCTCCGACTATTGTTTCACCAAAACAATGTTGCAAGGTAATCTATAATACTACAAACTTCATCCTCTTCATAGTTTGTTCAAAGGAGGAACATAAATCCACTACAAACACTACAGCCTCAACACCTTTTATCTAGCAAAAACATATTGTCTCAGATATTGTTTCTTCACCTACAATGGTTCCTACACAATTCCCCGTCAAACCTAAAGACAACAGGTTGGGGGAACAGATTCAACCCCACCAACAACAAGTTCGCGAAAACCTTCCATAGACCAAGCAACAAAACTTATCCAACAAGGCACGTAACTCACCAAGATTCACATTCAGAAAACACTTTCCCCTCTTCCCAGGGAACTCAACACAATGGAGACCATTACTTCGTAAGGGGGGAGGATTGGTCCAGGTGGATATTGGTGGACACCCACCTGTTCCATATTCCAACTGACTCATCTGGACAATTTTCAATTCAACACATTTATCTATAATGGGGATGCTGTTTGTAATTGTGGCTTCTACGCTACGAAGGTTGTCTCTAAGCTCTATACAACATCAGGTGGATATTGGTGGTCACTTGACTATTCCAATTGGATTATTTTGGAAATTTTCATGTCGATACATGTTATGTACTTCCATGACCGTTTTGGTGCTCTAAACTGTGTGTTTTTGTCTTTCCACAACCAAACTATAGACAAAATCAAAATTTGATGACTTGTGGTACATTTTCTAGAAAATGCAACTCTAACTTGAGCTATCAGCGTTGCCTAAGCTTAGTCATTATGCAAAGTTATGACCCGGGAAGTTAATGTACTAACTTACTAGCGGGGCCCATATTTTGGTGTTTCATGTCCTAGGGTTATGTTTTTGGATGTCTAGGGTTTTGTAGTTCATGTTTATCATAAAAAGGCAACGAGCCTCATTGTAATCATCTTCTAGCAAATGAGCGTAAGTGTCACCCTCTTCTCATAGATAAATCTGCCACCATTCTAGCGAGGTCTTGCACTTTGCCACCATTCTAGCGAGTCTTGCACTTTGTATTTTTACAGTCTCTTTACAATTCTTTCATTAATAGAAATCAAGTGTTGTTGTATTTCTTTGTTTCTAGCAATTTTCATGAGTATTTCATTTGAATATATCTACTTTCATTTGGTTCTGAAAATAATCTGGATCAAAAATTCCCTGCAAACATTGAGGTGTTTACCTCTCTAATAAGCTACATTCATTGACATTTAGGGACATAGAGCTTGTCAAGCTTGTAGAGTAAACCATTTTGGAAATGATATTCATCCTTTCCATCACCTTCTTCTATATGAATATAGCCCTATAGTTGGTGAAATATGTCCTTGAATTCCTCATCTTCTCAGTACAATATGCCTCTTTGTATGCATCATGGGTAAAAGGATCCATGTGCATCAAAGTTCTCAAATATGTAATCTTGGATGTAGGTGGCCATGAAAACATGTCTTCCAAATTGTTTCTTCTAACCTTCTTATAATTCATGACTAGATGAAATTGTTGTAAAAACCCCATCCACTTGTAATGCTTGGTTTGTTGTAGCTTACTTTGGGCTTACAAATGTTTTAGAAGTTGGTGATCTATGTGGATGAACCATGGCATAGATTTCCTTATGATAATTAGGGTAGTTGAGAACTTCCCCATGAAATATTTTGGAATAATAGCATACCTACCTTCCTCCTTGCATCAAAAGAGATCCCATGGAATATACACTGACATATGTATCCACTTTGAATGAATTTTGCAAGTTTGGTATCGGGAGCACTAGTGATTGACTGATCTTTCTTTTCATATCATCAAATGACGTTATATCATTAGTGGTGTATTTAGTGGTGTATTTATCGTTGAAAATCAAGCTATGAACTTTTGTAAGTATTTTGTTGCCCCAAAAAAACTCCTAACTTTAGTGAAATTTATAGGATCTGGCCATTTCATGATGGATTCCATCCTTTTTGGATCAATCATGATCTCCACTCCACTGATCACATATCCAAAATACACCAAACAATGTTGAGCAAAGTCACATTTCTTGACATTGACCAATAGATCATTCTTTTTTAGAGTTTCTAAAACATGCAAAAGATGTGAGAATTTCTCCTCCTAGGTAGATCTATAAAACACTATATAGTCCAAATAGACAATAAAAAATGAATATATACAATGGTGTAAAAAATCATTCATTAGTCTCATAAATGTAGGTCATGTATTCGATAAACCGAATGGAATAACCAACCACTCATACAAACCTTGTCTTGCCTTGTCTAGAAGGAAATATTTTAGGTATCTTCTTATTTGACTCCTACCTAGTGATATCATGATTTCAAATACATCTTAGTAAAGTGTTTTTCATGTCGCAGTTGGTCCAACAGATCATCGATCTTAGGTAGCAAGTATTGATTCTTCAATAAAATATTTTTCAATTCCCTTAATCAATACACATTCTCCATTTCCCATCCTTCTTGGGAACAATTATTATGGGCAACCCATAAGGTGAGATACTTGGTTGAATCACACCTTTCTCCAACAATTTCTACAACTACTTATTCACTTCATTCACTTCTAGAATAAACTATCTATACAACCGAATATTTGCCAATGGGCATTTTGGAAATAATTGTATTTCAATGTCCACATCTGTTTTTCGTGGTATCCCTTTAGGCTCCTTGAATACTCCTCTGCATTCCTATATAAAGTACTCCAAATAATATTTATCTCTTTAGTACATCCCTCTAGGTATTCCTTCACTCTAACTCAGTCATCATCAGACTGATGTTCTCTTAAGAAAATAAAAATGTATTTCTTACTAGAACTAATAAACTTCTTTCCTTGGTTGACACTTAATAGTGAAATGTTTGACTTTCCTTTATGTGCATTGATGATGTAGGACTACCCATCCTTGATCAGTCGACATTGGTTTCATATCTACATGAATATTTCATCCCCCATATACATATAAGGGATTCCAAACACTAATCCACATACATCAAGGGGTACTACATCCAATTCCACTTCATCAATAAAATCATCACTTACAACAAATTTAATATTAGACATTTTAGTTACCTTTATATCTGCATCCTTGTTTTCCCAACCTAGTGGATAGGGAATAGGATGATGGTGGACCTCAAATCCAAGATTTTTATCTAGATCCACTTCTATGATATTATACAATGAACTAGAATCAAATAGAACATATATCTTGGTCTTTTTGACCTAAATATTGATGTGCAAGAGCTTGGTCATATCCTTTTCTTCCTACCAATGAAGGATACTTAGATACACCTCCTTATGCATAAATTTATAAAAAATAATTTCATTCACATATGAGCTAATTTCAACCTTATTGCTTGAATCTGTGGCCAAAAGGTTATTTTTCTTTGGGTTTGTTGGACAATTAGTTTAGATTGGTGGATAGATGGTTTTAATAGTTGTTTGTCATTGATGTCAAACTTTGGAGAGTGACATTTTATATTGATGTCAACCCTTAGAGTAGATTGATTTCAACCCTTAGAGATTGATGTCAACCATTGAATATGTCCAGTAGCACATTCTAGTAGCCCCATAGGTGTTGTTAAGTAATCCGAGTTTTTTTTAGGAACTAAGGTATGAATATCAATTATTTTGTAGGTGAGACTATTTTGGATGGATAATACATGTCGTGTCCTTTCCAATGATATGTGGTACACAAAATAACTCCTCATGGTCAGGGATATATGGCATTGTGAAGTTGGGGAACCCTCATGAGTTATCTAGAAGCCCCTAGCCAATTTAATAAATCAATCATTCTAGAAAATTCTAGAATATGTTTACTACGAAAAGTGGTTGTAACTAGGAGTTAATCACGGTTAAAGTTGTTGCAATAAGAAAATAATTAAAAATAAATTAGTTACAACAAGAAGTTGTGAGTTTACTAATTATGGATAAAGTTGTTGCAAGTGGGTAAAGTAGTTAAGAGTGGGTTATCCCCAAAAGAGGGAAGCTGGGTAAAACAGTTAGAATATGACCCCTAAAGGAAGCTACTTGGAGGGTATAAATAAGAGAGAAATATTCTCCCATTATATCCTAATTGAGAACATTGAATATCTATTTTGTGAATGGTCATTCACATGTATAATTGACATATCTGAGGTTGCACGAAGCTGAGGAAGAGAAGAAAGTGTGATGAAATTTGTTTGGAGCTACAAATGGATGGGGTTTCAAAAAAACCTGAATTGTTGAGGTCCTCGTGGGTCATCCTATAGGTTTATATCAAGGAATCCTCGTGGGTCAACTAGTGTGCAACAAGAGAGGCACTGGTAAATTTGGGGAAAAGGCTAGTAACAGGATACAAAAGCTAAGCAAGGTAATGATATCAGTAGTCTAATGTTCCAGGTTAGTGACAGAGCTACATGTATGATTGTATATGTGTTTTTAAAGGTGTATGATAATGATAATTTTGGTGAATGGTCATTCACATGTATAATTGACATATCTGAGGTTGCACGAAGCTGAGGAACCAGAGAAAGTTTGATGGAAATCTATTTGAGCTACAAACGGATGGGGTTTCAAAAACCCGAATTGTTGAGGCAGGTCCCTGCATCCCATAGGTTTATATCAAGGAATCCCTCGCGGGTCAACCATGTGCAAACAAGAGAGCAATCGCAACGAAAAGGCTGGCACTGTGACAACAAAAGCTAAGCAAGGTAATGATATCAGTAGTCTAATGTTCCAGGTTAGTGACAGAGCTACATGCATGATTGTATGTGTGTTTTGAAGGGGTTTATGATAATGATATATGGTTTAGTTTTGAAGTATAATATTGAGGCATATCATAAGTGCATTGTACAAACCCTAGTGCGCGTATTGAGTCATTTCTATTAGGGTATATTGTTGTTTATACTAATTATTTTATCACTGAGGTTATGCCACTTTGTTTATGAGTCATTTCATGGGTGATGTGATACTATGTAGATGTATATTATTTATCTATCATGGCACATCCTTAGTACATGTTTAGTGGAATTATTGGTTGCATAGAAGTTGTTGTAATGGATGTATTGAGGAAGATATGATTATTGGTGCATGTATGAGTTTTATTGGCATATCTTGTAGTACATTGTGAGAGCCATTTGTTAGAGATATTGCATATGATTGATACACACTTGAGGCTACATAATGGTGAGGCTTTGGCACATGGTTTGATGTGAGGGTTTATGGTATTTGTCTTATGGATAGAGTGATGTATTCCTAAAGGATTTGTGTTGGATATCTTGGTACATGCATTTGGTATATAGTTGAAAGTTATCTTGGTGTATGTTTTGGGTATATGGTTGAGATGCATGTTGGGACATATAGTTGATGAGTTCGAACATACATGAGGTGTATGGTATGGTTATGTTGGTACATCTTGATGAGTCATAGTTTGATTTGTTTATACAAGATTGATACATGCTTGGTACATTGTTAGAGGCACTTTCTAGCAGTATTGTTGACCCATGGTTTATGGATGATGTGGCATATATGACTTGGTATACTTTTAGAAGCACATGTTGATCTTGGTACATCTTGTTGATGTTTGTGAGTAGTCTTGGTTGATGCACATCTTGGTGATACTGTGCATATGGTTGAGAGTTGTTTTGGTGATTGATATTGGTGAGTAGATATTATTTGGTTGATGAGTTTAATGTGACATATTGATGTGACAAGTTATTTGTACAGGTTGTTGAAACAAGTTGTTGTGACATGTTGTTTGGATAGGTTGTTGAGACATGTTATTTGTATAGGTTCGGTGCATGGTTGATGCACTTGTGGATGGTATAGGTTGAGGTATTGGTTGATTCATGGTTGATGCATGGTACATGTTGTTGGTACAAGTTATGGCATATTAGTTGTAGAGGTTGAAAGTGATAGAGTGAAAATCACAGTGATTGATTTAGTGACAATGACAGGTTGTCTACATTTGACATTTATAATTCAAGGTCGTAGTACAGGGAAAGGAAAGGGGGTTGTAGCCTCCTTTCAGTTGGTGTCGAAGAATCAGGGAGTTGGAACTTCCTTCAGGTTGGAGGTTGAGAACTAGGTGGTTGTAGCCACCTTTTGGTTGGAGCCACAGAACTTAGGGGCTTGTATCCTCCTTCTAGTGGGAGCCAAAGAATTTAGTTAGTTTTAGCTTCCTTCAGGTTGGATCCTGAGAAACTAGGGGGTTGGAGACTCCTTCCATCTGGAGTTGGAGAATTAGAAGTTGGTGTTTTCTTGAATGTAATTCTTTGACATATGAGAAAAGTGTTATGTGGCTTTCTCCCGCATCATATTTCCACATAAATATTGGTGTACTTTGTATTGTGTGGATGTGTTTATTATTGTTTACTATGAACTTATGGATGTTAATGTTTATGATACAATAATATATTGATGATGAATTGATGAACATGGTTGAATAAGTTAAAGTAATATAAATTGTTGTTAAAAGTGGTATAAATTTCTCATTATTGATTCATCACCCCTCTTAGTAATCCAACAATTGGTATAAGAGAAAGGTTCTTCAAGAAAATAGTTTAACCACTGGAAGGAAGATCATGGAGAGCAACAATTTGTATAGAAATGGAATACCGCAGTTTGATGGTCAAAACGGTCTTAAGTATGAGATGTGGAGCAAGAGAATAAAAATATGTTTACATGCACAGGGGTATGATTTTTGTCACTCAGTTATTACAAGATACAATGCTACAAAGAAACCGAAAACTGCAGCCAAGAAGGAATTGAAAAGGAACAAAAAATAGCATTGTATTTTATCTTGGAAGGATTATCTGATTTAGTAAAGGAAAAAGTGGGAGAGTGTTCATCAACTAAAGAAATTTGGGATAAGATACATAGTATCTATTTTTCTCCCATCACAATGTCATAGAATGCCAAAGAATATGCATGTACAAAACAAGAAGGATATGTTCATCATGTTAGACAGACTCATAAGAAGAAGAGAGTGAAGTGGATATTAAGGCAAAATTTGATTATGCTTTCACTCAATTAAGAAAAGCAAAGAACGAAAATAGGTTACTCAAGGAATAATTGATTAAGCTAAAGAAAATTACTCAAATATTCAAATAAGTGCATCATATTATTACAGGTCTACAAGATCAGTTGAAAGAATCCGAAGAAATTGAAGAAACATTCAAGAGTCATAAGCAGTGTTTGGAAGCCAAAATAGTAGCACATAAGGAAGAAACATAAAACATATATAAGATATTGACAAATCATCTCAAGGAAAGAACTAGGGATTTAAATTAGCTTGAATCAAAATTCAGTCAACAAGAAAGAAAAATTGAAGAAGAGATAATCAACCTGAAGATCCAACTTGAAGAAGCACAGAAAATGGAAGAATTCATGAAGTCCTAGATAATAAAGAAAGAGGAAGAGGTTGAGAATATTGAAGAAGAATATTTCACATTAAGATTCCAGCTCATCAACCTTAGTAAGAATGTTGAAGATATAGAAACATCCACATCAACAGTAGAGAATGAAGAGAGGCATTCCAAGGTTCCAGAAAAGAAGAATGATGAAAAGTTCCATAGTTATGCAGAAGTAATCAAAGAAGGGAATCATGGTACACCACAATCTAATAAAATTGGTAAAGGTACACATTCAATAAGACCCTCCACATTCAAGCCACAAAGAAGCATCAATCATCATCAGCCAAGGCATGAATTCAAAAGGAATACACCATTCACTCCCACATATGTAAATTTCCTTTATGGTCGATTATTTTATTGTACTAACTTTGGACATAAGGTTGTAGACTGCAGGGATTATGGAAGAAATGTTCAAGAAAGAAATGCTTATGTGACCCCATGTAGCATTGAATGTTGCAAATGTCATAACCATGGACACATAGCTCATGATTGTAGAAGCATGATCGATACTTCCATGAAAGAGAACATTGATATCATATATAAGAAAGCATGGAAAAGAAAATAGGAAGAACATGTGAACAAAGACCAGGTCCCAGAGATCACAATATTGGCAATAATACGAGATGAATAAAAATATACAAAGAAAAAAGGAAGATATCAGATATATAAAGGTTTGGAGAATAAATTAAAGAAAAGAAGGATAGGTCAATAAACAATAGGTTCCAGAGATCACATGATTTGTAGTAGTGACAAAAATACAAGAAGAGTAGGTAAATAAGGAATAGGTTCAAGGGATTGTACTTTCATGAATTATAGAGAAAGATCAATCCATAGGAAAAAAGGGAAAATACAATGTTCAAAGGGATGATGAATCTACAGATGAACAGGATGATGACTTCGTATCAGAGAAGGTATTCTTCTAAGTCATCTGACTTAGAGACTCCTAGGTAATAGGAATATTAGACAAGGGGAGTCTATGCAATGGCTGAGACAGATGAAAGAACCATATTTTGAGCATATTACAATGTTCGAATAGATAGACTTAGAGTAGGCAATTAGTAGAAGTATAGTATGACAGATTGATCAATTGGAAAATTACACAAGAAAAAGTCAATTATTATATTCGGACAAAGATATCTTCAACACAACTTTTTCTAGATATGCAAAGTTTGGTTTACAAATTGAGAAGACCAGTGGACATAATTGGCATGTGATGATTATTTGTAGTAGTGAAGACTTCATCATGGTACAATGACATATGGGTCAGAATTGTGGACAGTTGAGTAGACGAGTCTTGGACAATATGGACATAGATGGATTCATAGAGTGATTCAGATATTGTTTCAAAGAATGTTGGATGATTATGTGAATGCTTAAATTTTAAATTATTTATCTTAAATTCCTTTTATATATGTGAGTTGAATTACATGAGGAAGCACCAATGGACAATAAATCAAAAAAGAAATAGGTACACGAAGACCGACATTTATCTACACATCAACGTCTAGTCAAATCATCAGAGATAGAGTTCTAGAAAGGAAGATCACTAGAATATAGACATGGAGACATACCCACATGAGGAGATATTATTTTTACCATGTTTAGTTAGAGAAGTTAAAGTGTTGGGAGGAGACATATTGAGAGGAGGAATTAATCCTGTGTCAAAGAGAGAGAGAGATTAATCAGGACAATGAAGATAGGGGTAACAGCCCCAAGGAGAGTTCAGTAAGGGGGAACGGTCCCAAAGGGAGATACCCTTTTCCATTGATGTCAAAGGGGGAGATATAGAAACATTGATGAGGAGAGATGATCATAGGGGGGGCATGAGAGTGAGTTTTTTCCATAAATGTTGGTGTTTCCATCAATGCCAAAGGGGGAGATTGTTGGAAAGTTAGTTTAGATTGAGGGATAGATGGTTTGGATAGTTGGTTTTCATTGAAATGAACCCTTGGAGAGTGATATTGTTGATTTATGTCAGACCTTAGAGTAGATTGATGTCAACCCTTGCGTATTTTTGGTATCAAATTTTGGTATCCCTGGAGGTGTGGTTAAGGAACCCAAGTTTTTTTGAGGAATCGAGACATAAATATTAGTGACTTTGAAGGTGAGATTATTTTGGATGGATAGTAGATATCATGCTATTTTTAGTGATATTTGGTACATCACAACTCCTCACTTTCAGGGAGATATGTTCTTGTGAAGTTGGAGAACCCTGATGAGTTATCTAGAAGCCCCTAGATGGTAAAAGAAGTCAATCATTCTAGGAACTCCTCGAAGAAGTTTACTAGTCAAAGTGGTTGTAACTAGGATTTAATCATGGGTAAATTTGTTGTAATAAGAAAATAATTAAAAATAAATTAGTTGCGACAAGAAGTTGTGATTTTACTAATTATGGATAAAGTAGTTGCAAGTGGGTAAAGTAGTTAAGAGTAGGTTAGACCTAAAAGAGGGAAGTTGGGTAAAATAGTTAGAAGTTGAACCGTAAAGGAAGCTACTTGGAGAGTATAAATAAGAGACCAAGGGTATCCCATTAGCACCTAATTGAGCACATTGAAAATATATTTTGTGAATGGTCATTGCGAGGTATAATTGACAAATATGAGGTTCCATTAAGCTGAGGAAGTGAAGAAAGTGTGACGGAAAAGTTTTAGAGCTATAGAGGGAAAAGGTTTCAAAAAAACCATAATTACTAAGGTCCTCATGGGTCAACCTATAGTTGTCTGTTGAGGCATCCTTATGGGTCAACTATTGTGAAACAAGCGAGGCACTGATAAATTTGGGGAAAAGGCTAGTAACAAGATACAAAAGTTGAGAAAGGTAATGATATCAATAGTCTGATGTTCTAGGTCAGTCACAGAGCTACATGTATGATTGTATGTGTGTTTTGAAGGATGTATTATGATGATATATGGTTTAGTTTTGAAGTATAATATTGAGGAATGTCATAAGTGCATGGTACAAATCCTAGTGTGTGGATTGAGTCATTTTTGTTAGGGTATATTGTAGGTTATGGTAAGTACTTTATGAGTGGGGTTATGGAACTTTGTTTGTGAGGMATATCATGGGTGATGTGATACTAGCTAGAGGTATATTCTTAATCTATTGTGGAACATCCTTGGTACATGTTCAATGGCACTATTGGATGCATAAGAATTGTGGTAATAAATGTATTTATCAAGATCTGATTACTGTTGCATGTCTATGTTTTATTGGCATATGATGTAGTACATTATGAGAGGAATTTGCTAGTGATATTGGAATATGATTGATACACACTTGAGGCTACATAACGGTGAGTTTTTGGCACATGGTTTGATGTCATGGTTTATGGTATTTTGATTATGGATAGAGTGATGTATTTCTAAAGGATTTGTGTTGGATATCTTGGTATATGTCTTTGGCATATGGTTGAGAGTTATATTGGTGTATGTTTCTGGAATATGGTCAAGATACATGTTGGGACATGTAGTTGATTATTTGGCACACACATGAGGTGTATGGTATGGTGATGTTGGTACATCTTGATGAGTCATAGTTTTATTTGTTGATACAGGATTGATACATGCTTTGTACATTGTTAGATGCACTTGCTAGTAGTATTTTTGACACATGGTTTATGGATGATGTGGAATATATTACTTGGTATACTTTTAGAAACACATATTGATATTGGTACATCTTGTTGATGTTTGTGAGTAGTCTTGGTTGATGAAAATCTTGGTGATAGTGTGCATATGGTTGAGATCTATCTTGATGATTGATCTTGGTGAGTAGATCTGATTTGGTTAATGAGGTTGATGTGACAGGTTATTTGTACAAGTTTGGTCCATGGTTGATGTAATTGTTCATGGTACAGGTTGAGGTATATGTTGATGCATGGTACATGTTGTTGGCACATATTGTGACATATTTTTGGTACAGGTTGATAGTAACAAAGTGACAGTGGAAATTGGTGATTCAGTGACATTGACTGGTTGTCTAAATTTGGAATTTATATTTCACGATGATAGGACGGGG